>JAWNMD010000261.1:0-83743 GCA_035044365.1 Drosophila neotestacea
CAAAATAACAAAGATCTTCATACAAAGTTTTAATTTGCATCTGGTTGTTCCTATGGCAGCTATATGATATAGTGGTCCGATCTTGACCAAATTTTCTCAGGATGTAGCAGTGAGTAAGAAATACATAATCTGTGAGTTTGGTTGAGATATCTCAAAAAATAACAAAGATCTTCATACAAAGTTTTAATTTGCATCTGGTTGTTCCTATGGCAGCTATATGATATAGTGGTCCGATCTTGACCAAATTTTCTCAGGATGTAGCAGTGAGTAAGAAATACATAATCTGTGAGTTTGGTTAAGATAGCTCAAAAAACAAAACAAAATTTCATACTAAGCAATTTTGACCTTTGACCCCCCATTTTAGCCCCTTCCAGTGGGGATATCAAAAAATCCCGTCTTATTGCACGATAATTATGTCTCAGCTATGTTGTGTAAAAATTTCATCTTAATATCTTGAACCGTTTGGCCTACAGCGTGATGACTCAGTCAGTCAGTCAGTCAGTCAGTCAGGACAAAGAGTTTTATATATATAGATTGTATATTTGTACATGTATATTTGTTATTTGTTATTCTGTATATTTTATGTTGTTATGTTTTGTATTTATTTGCTTGTTGTGTAGTTATGTTATTGGTTGCGTACACTCTCAATTGAGATGTCGGTTGGGCTGTGTGTTATTATTTGTATTATTGGCTCAATATGCTCCGTTTGTTGTTGCTGTAGTTGTTGTTGTGAGCTTGGAGTTTGTTTTGTTGAGTTGCCACTGCCCAGCAGCATCTTTATTGTGTCCAGTATTGTGTCCATTTTATCACTCATTTGGGAAATGAGTTGAGTATGCTGTTGGACAGTTGCACACATATTGGCATTAGTATTATTTTTGTTTTTATTAGGCGGTGATGATTGGTGTTTAGTTTGCAGTCCTTCCTGGAGGTGATAGTGGTGGCAACTCCATGATAGCTGACATAATGGTATCCACATCGGTTGTAAACACCAATGGCTTTTATCCACAAATTGGGGTACTGACTTTAAGAATGAATTTGTATTTTGCTTCGGTTAATGTAAATGCGAGCTCACATGACACACCAGAAATCAAAAATTTGGGCAACTATGACAACTCCCATTATTAATATTATCCATATAAGTTTTGGACAGCATGAAACTCGTTAAGAAGTATCTGGACTCCAAATCCACAACCTTTTAGCCAAAAATCAATAAATTATCTATAAGTATAATAAGTTTGTCTACAAGAATAGGTGCAAGGGGAATTGTGAAAAATGGGTTAGTTCATTAATTGATGGAGTGTATTGAATATTAGATTAATAAACCCATATTGATGAGTTTTGGCTATATATTATTGGCTAATAGGGCTAATAGTACAGTAGACCTTCAACCAACAGTATCAGTTTTTTATTGACGAGAAGAATAATACTAAGAGTATTCAGCCAATATATTCATCATTACTGTTAGTTAGTAGGTTAGAAAGGCGGTAATTAGGAGGTGAAGGTGGTTTTAACATAATGAGTGTTATATCATTTAGCATTGTTAATAGAGAAATTAAAATGAGGTTGGTGTTAAGTCATTAAGGTTATGTTGGAGGATTAGATTTGGCTGTGTAAAAGGCTGTGGTTGTGAATTAGACTCTGATCTTGAGTTGGAAACAGCGATTAGTCTCTCTGTTTCACGTAGTTCTCTATTTAAGTTAGAAAGGTTACGATTGATATGTGTCATTTGAGTAGCACTCATGGGAAAGCGGAGTACAAGAACATCGTCAGTAGAATCAGGGTCATATGGGAGCGCAGCACGCATTTCACCTATTTTTTGGAGTAGATTTTGTTTTTTAAGTAGAAGCGTAAAAATGCTATGGCGTCTTACAGAGTTTGTAGAGGGTAGAGGGGTAGAAATAGCATTTTGTTTTATACTTGGAATTGGTTGCGAGAAAGATGTTGGTACTGGCTGCAGGTTTAGGTCATTTTGTGAATTTGTAGATGCAATTTGGCGTTCAGTAACTCGCAGTTCATTAGTTAGAGCATTAAGCTCACGAGAGATATCGTTCATTTGTTCAGCAGACATAGGGAATCGGAGTCTGAAGGTTAGTTCAGTAGAATTTGGATTGTAAGGAAGTTTGGAGCGAAGAATATTTATTCTTTGCAAAATGAGTTGCTTTCTGTTAGTGAGTTCAAGGAGAGTGGGAGGAGTACGAACTCTAGTACTTGTTGTAGGAATAGGATCCATAAATTGCTGTATTGGTTTAATATGATTGTCTAAATGCTGGGTTTATCTGGGACGGCTTTTCGCAAGTCTAAATGGGATATAGGGTGAAGCGATGATTTTCTTGGCCTCAATATTGAAGTGTTGACTAAGTCTTTGGGCGTAGTTGTTAAAGAATTTCTCATATGTTTCATCAATTGTGCTGAAGTTATTATGGATAGTACGCAGCTCAACTTTGTAGGAGTCGGTTTTTTGCCCATTTTTTTTGGCGTAACGTTGATCACGTTTTGGGTATGAAAGCCCAGCTTCTGAAGGTTGCTTGAGACCCAAGTGATAGGTGTCTTAGTAGGAAGACCTTTAATATATACAATGAATTTAGGTTCTCCTTGCTCAAGGTTACTACGCAACTCATATTTCAACCCTTTGAAGTGGTCCATTTATTTATTCATAGTGGCCAAAGTAGTAGTTTTGATCATTAAATTACCTCCAGTTACAACTTTGGCCGTAAAGGAGTTTTGGCCAACAACTTTGGCAGCATCATCAATAACTTTTAAGGTGTCGACAATTCCATAGACTAGGAAGGTGAGCGACTTTGTACTATTAACAGGCAGCACTGGTTCATTAAGGGATTCAGATTCAGGTTCGGATTCAGTGTCAGTGACATTAATGCTTTTTTCAGAAGGGTTTCTTCCCAATGTGGCTGGGCATGCTTTCACAGGAGTTCCCGTTGGAACAATCCTTTGGCTTATCTATCTGATCCTGGAGTTCAGATAGAATTTTTTCAGCATGTGCATGCTTCATTTTTTTATTTGGCGTTGGCATGTTGAGCTGTTAAAAAGGTGAAGCAGAAAGACGAAAGAAGAGGTTTTTTTACATTGATTGGAATGTAGTGTAATTGGTTTTGTTAAATAGGTAGAGTAAGTAATTGAATTTTTTTGAATTGGCACAATAAGTATATAAGGAGTAGTTAGTATGGTAAAAAGGGGAAGAGAAATTAACAGATAGTGGCAAAGACTTGGGGCAATTTGAAAAAAAAAAAAACAAAAAACAATATAAACATATTGAAAAAGAAAAAACATTGCCCCATATACATTATGTGTGTTTCTCTTAAGAGAATTAATGGCTGGGTCCCCGAATTTATCTTAAAATATTATGACTATTTAACATTTATATTACATTATAATAATTTAATTTTCAGGTACTTTTGTATTGTATCTTGCAAGCAGTTAATATATGTATGTACAATATTCAAGTATAATGTTGAATTTCATTCTACAAAGATTAGTGGCGTTCTGTGGTTCCCTAAAAGGGCCAGAAACTAACATTTAGGCTAGAGCTAAAATAACATTGCAGCTGAAACGTACGCCTGCATATGTACATATGTATTTATTTACATATGTATGTATTTGACATAGCAAGTGCACGATCAGCTGTTTAGGTCATACATATATTAAAGGCTGCAGATTTGTGTTTGCTCGCGTTTTTAAATTGTATTTAATTATTAATATTATTTTTATTCTTATTTTTCAGGTAATTGCATACTAGTGGACTGTGGACTGTGGACTGTGGACTGTGGACTGTGGACTGTGCCGAGGACAAGACTGAGTAAGTATTATGTAAGTGATAATAATTGTTTTTCTTTTTGAGTGAGAGTGATTGCTATTAAACTTAATTGCTCTTTTTTCCCCCAGAAAGTTGGAGAATTTCATTCGATTGTCCAATGTTGAACTAATTTTGCTCCATTATGGATTTGACAACGTAAGTATCAGAATTGTGATTAAATTGCTATCTATTTATATTTACATATCATTTTCTTTTCTTTTCAGACGTTGAAATTGAATTGCTTGGTGTCTGAAGGGGACATGTAGCCGAGTATGTATGTATATATACATTGTAGATAGTGCATATACATATGTGCAATATATTTATTAACGTTGTTGTTGAACGTTGTTAATTTTTTCATGATTTTCTAATGTATTTGTATTTGTATTTATTCTAATCTCTTTTCAGGTATTGGCCGTCTATATATATGTAAGTATTTGTGTTAATTTATAATAATTTTCTAATGTATTTTCTTTTCAGTTAGTGGGCGTCTTTGGATGTGTAAGTATTTATTATTATTTGTGTATTTATAAATTTTAATTGCTTTTTCCTAATATCTGTTTATAGTTTCAGAATTGTCAGTCAAGCTACTGGAATGCATTTACCATTGGATTGGATTGGATTTTCTAAATCTAAATGGTAATTGCTTAGATTATGAGAGATACTTAATGTTGTCTCCTCGTCAGGTTGCTGCTGTTACTGCTGATGCTGCTTTTGCTGTTGCTTTTGCTGTTGCTGTTGCTGCTGCTGCTGCTGCTACTGCTTGGCCACAGTGGTGGCCTGTGTAATGGCCACAGTGGTGGCCTATTTAATGGCCAACTTTAACCATGAGCTGCTGGCCAATGTGCACAATGCTGTGCTCATTTGTCGTCGCTGGATCCGGGCTCACTGCGATTCGTGAGGGACCACAGGAGCCATTAAATGATATGGGCATCATCTTGCCCATATGAATTTGGCAAGATTCAGAGGTGCATCAACGTTAAGGTTGCATAGTGGCAACCAGATTGGCCCAAGTCCCACGCCGCTGTCAAAGCCAATTGATGACTCTCACTACGTTTGTGGGATGGCATTGTGTTGATCTGCCCAAGGAGAAGAGGGGCCAGATCGCATTGGCCGCATCGTATTGGCCAGGTCGTATTGGCCAAATTCTGCATTCTGGCTAGCTGTCCATATAGTGTGGCCCGCCGCCGCTATGTGTCGCCTTCAGCTTCTGGTGTTCGCCGCAAGGTTGCCATGTCACTTCCATTGATTGCCACACAATAGGTGTGGCAACGCCGTGACGCTATATTTGTTTTGGTTTTATTTGTGATCTAATTGCTGGCTATCAATTATTATTTATCGCAGGCCAGTGTGTCTGCGAAAAATAATAACATAAGTGGCATTAGTATAATATTAATATAATGTTATATTAATAATTTAATTTTGTTTTATTTGCAGATGGAGTTGGCCCAGGATGCATTGCAGTGAGCAGATGGATGCCGTCAAGATCGACAAATTGGAGATATGTCAATTGGACATGTGCGAAAACATTGGCTGGGATCAGGCGTTGCTTTAATGGAGGTCCCACGCTGCTGTCGCTGCCGTCGCATCGTCACACCATAATCGCTGCCAGGGATTTGCATATGCTGCTCATTTCTCAGGTAGGGGCGAGTGTGTGCATATTGTATGAGTGATACTTAATGTTGTTTCCTCATCAGGTTGACGGCGTTGTATGTGTCGTCGTCTGCTTACTGCTGCTGATGCTGCTACTGCTGTATGGCCACAAGGATGGGCTGTGTAGTGGCCAATTTTGGGCCAACAGCTGCTAGCCAGAGTGCAGGTTGCTGCGCACGTTTGACGTCGCTGGAGCTGGCCAGGGCCATTTAATTGTATGGGCGTCATCGTGTCCATATATGTAGAGAATATACGTCTGAGGATCGCATAATGGCCACCAGATTGGCCCAATCCATTGCCGTTGTCAGATTGTCAGCTGGTTGGAGTTTCTGCTGATGATGATGACCTGCCCAGTAGTGACCAGGTCGTATTGGCACAGCCAGGGACCTGCATGTGATGCTCTATTACAGGTAAATGCGGTGTGTGTACCTGCAAAAGATTTGGGATGTTTTTATTAATGGAGATGTACATAATAATAATTTATTTTAATTTGCAGGTGAGCCGTCATCAGTCGCCGTCAGTGAGGCTGTCAATGGTCCGCAATGGACCCACCAATATACCGGTAAGTTTGTGGAACCTGTGATTGTTTCGTAATTGTGTTAATTTTCCTTTGTTTTGACTGTTTGAATCATTTGTTTTTCATGTATGAAATCAATGTGACAACGCCATTTGAGCCAACTATGTATGGACTATGTATGGACTACGTTTGATTCATTCATCTTGCTGTTGCTGTTCAGGTATTAATATATTATTGTATATTTGTATATGTATATTTGTTATTTGTTATTCTGTATATTTTATGTTGTTATGTTTTGTATTTATTTGCTTGTTGTGTAGTTATGTTATTGGTTGCGTACACTCTCAATTGAGATGTCGGTTGGGCTGTGTGTTATTATTTGTATTATTGGCTCAATATGCTCCGTTTGTTGTTGCTGTAGTTGTTGTTGTGAGCTTGGAGTTTGTTTTGTTGAGTTGCCACTGCCCAGCAGCATCTTTATTGTGTCCAGTATTGTGTCCATTTTATCACTCATTTGGGAAATGAGTTGAGTATGCTGTTGGACAGTTGCACACATATTGGCATTAGTATTATTTTTGTTTTTATTAGGCGGTGATGATTGGTGTTTAGTTTGCAGTCCTTCCTGGAGGTGATAGTGGTGGCAACTCCATGATAGCTGACATAATGGTATCCACATCGGTTGTAAACACCAATGGCTTTTATCCACAAATTGGGGTACTGACTTTAAGAATGAATTTGTATTTTGCTTCGGTTAATGTAAATGCGTGCTCACATGACACACCAGAAATCAAAAATTTGGGCAACTATGACAACTCCCATTATTAATATTATCCATATAAGTTTTGGACAGCATGAAACTCGTTAAGAAGTATCTGGACTCCAAATCCACAACCTTTTAGCCAAAAATCAATAAATTATCTATAAGTATAATAAGTTTGTCTACAAGAATAGGTGCAAGGGGAATTGTGAAAAATGGGTTAGTTCATTAATTGATGGAGTGTATTGAATATTAGATTAATAAACCCATATTGATGAGTTTTGGCTATATATTATTGGCTAATAGGGCTAATAGTACAGTAGACCTTCAACCAACAGTATCAGTTTTTTATTGACGAGAAGAATAATACTAAGAGTATTCAGCCAATATATTCATCATTACTGTTAGTTAGTAGGTTAGAAAGGCGGTAATTAGGAGGTGAAGGTGGTTTTAACATAATGAGTGTTATATCATTTAGCATTGTTAATAGAGAAATTAAAATGAGGTTGGTGTTAAGTCATTAAGGTTATGTTGGAGGATTAGATTTGGCTGTGTAAAAGGCTGTGGTTGTGGATTAGACTCAGATCTTGAGTTGGAAACAGCGATTAGTCTCTCTGTTTCACGTAGTTCTCTATTTAAGTTAGAAAGGTTACGATTGATATGTGTCATTTGAGTAGCACTCATGGGAAAGCGGAGTACAAGAATATCGTCAGTAGAATCAGGGTCATATGGGAGCGCAGCACGCATTTCACCTATTTTTTGGAGTAGATTTTGTTTTTTAAGTAGAAGCGTAAAAATGCTATGGCGTCTTACAGAGTTTGTAGAGGGTAGAGGGGTAGAAATAGCATTTTGTTTTATACTAGGAATTGGTTGCGAGAAAGATGTTGGTACTGGCTGCAGGTTTAGGTCATTTTGTGAATTTGTAGATGCAATTTGGCGTTCAGTAACTCGCAGTTCATTAGTTAGAGCATTAAGCTCACGAGAGATATCGTTCATTTGTTCAGCAGACATAGGGAATCGGAGTCTGAAGGTTAGTTCAGTAGAATTTGGATTGTAAGGAAGTTTGGAGCGAAGAATATTTATTCTTTGCAAAATGAGTTGCTTTCTGTTAGTGAGTTCAAGGAGAGTGGGAGGAGTACGAACTCTAGTACTTGTTGTAGGAATAGGATCCATAAATTGCTGTATTGGTTTAATATGATTGTCTAAATGCTGGGTTTATCTGGGACGGCTTTTCGCAAGTCTAAATGGGATATAGGGTGAAGCGATGATTTTCTTGGCCTCAATATTGAAGTGTTGACTAAGTCTTTGGGCGTAGTTGTTAGAGAATTTCTCATATGTTTCATCAATTGTGCTGAAGTTATTATGGATAGTGGCATTATTGGTGCGCCATGGCGAATAGGATATTGCTCTAAGGGTAGAGTTTTGAAAGATGGAGACTCTGTCGACTTGTGACTGACTGGAGAGTGAGCCCCATATGGGAAGGGCGTAGTACCAAACTGGGGCTATAAGTTGTTTGTAGAGCAGAGTTTTACATTCAATTGGGAGTTTGCTTTCTTTATTGGTCAGCCAATGGAGCTGTGATCTTCGTGCTTTGAGTTTGGTTACTAGAGAGGAGACATGTTTGCAAAAGTTAAGTTTTTTTATCTAGAGTAACACCCAAATAGGTATGGGCATTTTTTTCTTGAATGGTTTGTCCCAGTAGTTTAGGAGAAGGTCTAGGGAAGCCCAGACCGCTTTCATCTCTAAGTGAGTAGAGTACATAGGCTGTTTTGCTGGCATTAATTTTAATACACCATTTATTGGTCCATATAGATAGGGCGTTTAGGATAATGTCGACTTGTCGAATGGCAGTGGTTGAGGATTCAGCAGTGGCCATGACAAATGTGTCATCTGCGTAGGTGGCAAGTAAGGCCATTGTATCATATGGAGGATTGACAAGAATTGACTCAGCAGTGTAGTTTTTGTATAGAACAGGGCCTAGTACGCTACCTTGCGGGACACCTGCCATAATGGTCTTGGGAGTAGATCTTATACCCTTGTGTGATTCAACCATTTAGTTTCTATTAGAGAGGTAACTACAAATGACAGAATATATTGTGGGTGGTAGAATGTTTTTAAGTTTGTAAAAGAGGCCAGGATGCCAGACACGGTCAAAGGCTTCTTGAATATCAATATAGACTGCAGAGCAGTAATGGCTTTTCTCATGGGCTTTGAGTATGAATTGAGTGACCCGAGCTAGCTGTTGTTCGGTGTTGTGTTGGTAGCGAAAACCAAATTGATGGTTGGGGATTGTTTTCAAAAAAGGCTTGAAATTTAAACATACGGGTTAAAAGAAGGCGTTCAAGAAGTTTGGAAAGACCTGAAAGTTGGCTAATTGGTCTATAAGATGCCAGTTGATCTGTTGGTTTACCTGGCTTAGGGATCATGGTTACAACAGCCATTTTCCATTGTTGCGGGAAGTGTTCAAATTGGAGAATTTTATTAAATATTAGAACCAGGTAGAGAATTGCAGAGTCAGGAAGACATTTGATGGCTCTATTATCAATATTATCAAGATCTGGTGATTTATTATTTTCTAGGTTTGATGATTTTGACCTCCAAAGGAGTAACTGGACGAAATCTAGGAGAATTTAGAGGTTGAGGTGATGTAACTGTCAAATGTTTTTCAATTTCCAAACGTTCGTTGACCGGGTTTAGAAGAAAAGGTGCAAATCTTTGTTCAAGGTGTTGAGCAAATGATTCTGCTTTCTCTAAAGGAGTCTTACACCAGCCAGTGCTGTGGCTGGTATTGTCATTTGAGATGCTGTGACGTCTGACAGGTTGATTTGGAGTTGGCTGTCTTTTGATTTGTTTGGTAAATTTTCCGAGTTTTTGCTTACTATATCTGTCTTTGGGATCAATGGCTGAAAGCGTTCTATCTAGACGTCTAGCTTTTTTGGTTTGAAGGGCTTTCTTAAGTCTTTTGGAAGCGATTCTGTGGAGTCGTCTGGCATCATTATTGCAAAGATGGTTGTACTTTAAGTATCGTTTAGCGATAAGCATATTTTGTATGGCGCTACTACGAAGATAAGTTAATAAACACAGAGGTAAGTTAATAAACACATATGCACATTGTGAGAAAACGCCGTATTTGCGGAGGACTGGATTTACTTGGATCTATGGGAAATATTCTTAATCTAAAACCAGAATTTACGTTGATCTTAAATGAATAGTTTATATTTTATAATATAAGACTAAACATCCTGGCCCTGTTGAAAGGTTTACCTGCCAAATACAATGTCAAAGCGACCAGGTTCTAGAGGAAAATATTTGGCTTACAATTTACAAGATTGAACATCCTGGCCCTGTTGAAAGGCTTACCTTTCACAAAATAATATGTCATTTAATCTATTGGTTCTCTTATTGTATATTGTTCGCTATTGTTTCTTTTTTTTTTAAACATTATTTCTTCTTCTTTTTTAATGTATTAAGTTTTAATTCTTTATGTGTACATACAATTTTTTATATTTCAGTACTTTTCCTCCACATATAAACCTTTTGGTATTTTCTTAACTACTTAGTTTTATATTTATGTTAGACTGTAATTTTTATTCGATTGAAAAAAAAACTAACTAAGACGTGGCAAGGCAAAGGTGGCAGGCAAAAATTGAGACGGCATCTGGCAGACTCGCTTGAATAAGATGACGACTCCCACGATGATTGCGACAATCACTATTGCCGAAGTAACGCTGGATGTGTAGTGAGCTGCATGATGAAAATCCAGGTCTACAGGGAATCCCAGGATTCGTCCTTGAAGTGGCAGATCAGGGATTTTGATCGAGCGCTGTTCTCCGTCCACCTTTACATGCTCCATCTTTGGTAACTGAGTACTCAGGTTGAATGCTGGTACCCAAAAGTCCACGTCGGTTGTAAGGTCTTCGTAAGCCCAAAGACTGACATCTTCAGAGTGAAGATAGCATCCTGGCTGAAGCTGAAGAATTCCTTGACCAGACAGCCCAAGTGACTTTGGATTGTCCTTACAATAAACGTCAGCGGTTATTTCCTTAGGAATTGAAAAAAAAAAACATGAGTGTGCCTTGTGTAGTTGGTGCCAAACATTTTTTGGCTGTATAATATTTACATAGCAGCTATCTAGTACCGTTTATCTCTTCAATAGAAGCAGTACTTTGCAGTTGGTTGCTATATTCACGTTTAACAGGGGATGATGTTGTGCACAAAATATTAATTCTTCCATCTTATGACAGTGTTCCCAAATGCCTTTAGACATACCATAGTATACTGTCTTCACATCGTCCATTAAGAAATGTTTTAAATTATGGCTTTATGCTGACGAATCGACCAGTATGTAGAACAGGTTGCTCATACACTTTGTTTTCAGTGGAGGCGTCAGAGACAAGCAGGCACTTTTAGGATTAGAAATAATTGTACTTTTTTATTCACGAAGGTAATTCTGCACTTGCGTTGACTTGTAAGATTGTAAGTATGCTAGTAGGAGTTACCATATGTAATTAATACTTATAGGAATTAACATTTCTATGTTAATTACATCAAGATGATTGTATGTGTGTATATAAATATTAAATGTAAAAGAAAAGCTCGTCATGTAGATTAGCATCTTTATGTAACGTAAGGAAATAGAGATCTTGTTCTTACTGGCGTAAACACACTTCAAACGCTTGCATTTTTTTGTGGTTGATGAGCGGGATCCTTACATTGAAGAGGATGGCTGAGCTAGTCGTCCTTTTGGTAACCTTAGCAATCCTTCCGAGTTCAAGCGGATACAGTGTTGGTAGTTGTACTCCTTCGGGCATGTTTAACACAATTCTTTGAGTCTGCTTATGAAATTCTGTTGTTGGCAGCAAGCTCCCCAAGAAGTTTCCATTTGTGTTCCAGATTATGTTTATGGTCAATCATTGAATTCAATGCGTTTTTCATTGAACACATTCCCGTATTAATTACGTTAAAGTTATCACAAATAACTTCATTTTGTTTCTTCATTACTTGGACCGTTGCATCTTGGATGGACGATTGGTTTCGTAGCAGCTCAAGGAGGTATTCCTTATTCTGCCTACTTTGCTGTACTTTTTGGAGCAGCTCATCGGCGTGGTCTTCATCCATCAGCCCAAGCACAGCATGGTATATTGCTCCAAAAGCTTTCAGTGGGGCCCTTGGTACGCGATGTGCCTTCCTTGCCTAGGTTTGCTTGATGATGTCGTCGTGTTGCTGAAGTCTTCTGGCCTTGTTGGCGACGAGTGACATCAGTGTGTCGATATGCGAATTATATTTTGTTTCGTCCTAATGTGTCCACGATTCTTCCACGCGAGGCTTATTTATGGGGGTATACAATTTTTCATTTTTGTTTGTATTTGGTTCATTTTTAGTTGCAATATAGCATTTTTCTACTTATAGCTCAGTAGGAAAAGGGCAAACATTGTGTGTGGATCTCATCACCACTCCATTGCTGGTCCTTACTTCTACCATTCTACAAAGCCCATCTTTGCCTATGATGGGCTTGGTAAACCTGTAACTTTTCCAACTGATTTGAGCTAGATTTTTCGTCTATTTTGTTTTCTTTCCAGAGTTCTTGGATAACAACTTTTGCAGTAACTGTGACTGGGTTTACCAATCCTAATGGGTCAAATAATTTTGAAATATCGCACAATATATTGGTTTTAGTTGGTTTGCTCTTGCAAATCCAATTTCATTTTATGGCAAAACTATCAGTGTCGAGCATCCATGAATTTCCCAATGCCTTGACACTATCGACTTGATCCTTATCAAATTTAAAATGCCTCTGTCGGGTTCTGGAATTGCTTCCAGGATGTAAATGCTATTTGATCACCACTTCCTAAGATAGAACCCTCTTCTTTTTAGTTCTATGGAAATTATACTTTGAATGAGCTGAATTTTTGAAATGGTATCGGCCCCTGTCATCAAATCATCCATATAGACCATTTTTATTTATTTCTCTCTCTCGAATATCTTTTTAGACCCAGTACTTTGACAAAGTACAAATGGGTCTATTACGTTTGTGCAAAAGTGCGTAACAGGCAGAAGGAGGCGTGGCAGACCCCATAAAGTATATATATTCTTGATCAGAATCAACAGCCGAGTCGATATAGCCATGTCCGTCTGTCTGTCTGTCTGTCTGTCCGTCTGTCCGTTTTTGTGTCGCCTAGATCTCAGAGACTATGAAAGCTAGAGACACCAAATTTGGGATGTAGGTTCATCTATATCTCCTATTGATCAAGTTTGTTTTAGATTTTTGCCACGCCTCCCTCCGCCCCTGGAAATTGAAATACAAAATTTCGAAGTCAAATTACAAGAGCCCCTTGAATGCTGTACCCCTGATTTTTGGTACATTTAATAAACACTATAATCCAAACCTGTCCAGAAAATTTCATTCCAATCGGATGATAAACGCGGAAGTTATTCAACTAACATTGTTACGGGAAAAAGGAAGAAGAAGAGACGCTAGCGACCTCTGTGTTAATTAACTTGTTTCGTAGTGGCGCCATCTATTGCATGGTAGGGAACATTGAAGAACAATCATAGTGAACGCTTTGCTCTCAAAAAGTACTGGGTCTCCTACTGTCGAGCTTGCTCCACTGTAGCTTACTGCATTTTTTTTATCTCCTCTGCTGCTTCTTGAAGACATTTTACTGCCAAATAAGGTGCACCAGCAGTTCCATATGTCTCTGTTTTAAGTGCATATGTCTTCAAAGGCTCTTTAGGACTCCACCGCCAGAATATTAGTTGGTAATTTTGATGTTCTTACTGTACCCAGATCTGTCTATATATCTTTTTAATATCTACCGAAATCGCATAATTATGTTTCCGGAATCTCAGTAGGATGTTGAAAAGATCTTCTTGCAATTTGAGTCCAGTATACAGAACATCATTAAGGGAGATGATACTTGATGTTTCACAAGAAGCATCAAAAACCACTCTTACTTTTGTTGTTGTACTATGTGGCTTAAACACGCAGTGGTGTGGCAGATAGTATTTCGTTACCATTTACTCTCAATTTTCTACGGGAGCCATGTGGCCTAATTTAAAATATTCCTTTAAGAATTCTGAGTATTGTTTTTTCAAACTCGGATTTTTTTTAAAAGTTTTTGCTCTAAGCTAAGAAATCTTCGCTTTGCTTGGAGCTCAGCACTACCAAGCTGGGAGCTTTTTGACTTAAAAGGTAACTTGACATCAAATTTACCGTTTTCGTTTTTATGTGTGGTTTTAGAAAATAATTCTTCACACTTCAACTTTTCTCTTGTGAGGATTGGGGTTTTTACTTCTACAATTTCCCAGAATTTTTTAAGCTGAGAATCTAGACTTCCTTTTTTATTATTGTTCCGCAAAACACTGGCGATTTCTTTCTAACCATTGGTCCATCAGCTACTTATCCAAAGGCCGGATTTTGCAGTCTAATTTGACCATTGTTTAAGGTCGAAGTGCCCCCCAAAAGGGTCTCATAGAACAATTATATATCCAAAAGCATATCTATGCCCTTGGGAATGTTGAAATATGGATCGGCCAGCTTAAGATTGGGAGTAACTGCTCCTATATAAAATTTCTGAGCTGGTAGATCCGATACAATATTTTTTATCAGTAACACCTCAATGTTTGATTCAAAATCTGAGTTCTTTGATCTTATATGAAGTGTTAGACATTCGTCTTCTTGTGACGCTATCCCCCCCATTCCTTCTACAGCAGTCTGCATTTTTTTAGTTTTAATTCCTAATTTCGTTCCCATATTTTTTGTCAGAAAATTGACCTGTGAGTCGCTGTCAAGCATCACTCTACAGTCTTGCCAATTTCCTTTATTGTCTTTTACCTGCACTTATGCTGTAGCGAGAAGAACACATTTTTTGTCATCTGCATTATATGGCTTGTGAACCGCATTATTTTTAGCTTTAGTCGACACATTGTGCAGTAGATTATGGAAAGTTTTTTGACAATCGGAACACACCTTTTTACAGTTTTTGTATGAATGGTCCCTGCCTCGACATCTGCCACAAACCTTATTTTTGATGACAGACTCCCACCTCTCAATGTTATTTAAACCTCTGTGTTCAGGCATGAACATCTGGCAGTCATTGACTATGTCCCGAAAACACACCGAAAGAGTGAAGGAACTATGAAATTTGATCTAAGCAAATGTATAAATAAAAATGTAACACAAAAATGCACTTGTAACCCAAAAATGAACTTGTAACTTAAATAGGCACTTGAAACCTAAAAAAGGGTCACTAATGTAAATTATAGGAACGGCTGGAAAGGTAAATAGACATGTAAGCAGCAGATGTCAGACGTCCTTCCAATGACTGGAAGCGACTTAGAAATTAAGATTTTCATGCTAGTTACGTAAGACTAGGATTTTAAGAATAAAGATCAGTTCAGATTTTGTACTCATTCAGCTTGGTTGTGTCCATTTCATTTGGTCCTTCGAGCATTCTGTTGTTTTCCCCCACCATTGGTAAGAGACACAGAAATAATAAACCAGCACCTTAAAGTCAACGAAGCTGTAGCTAAAGGTTGCTAAATTCTTTTAAACTCTGTTGTTTTCCCCCATCAGTGGTAAGAGACACAGAGTCATAAAGTAGCATCCAGGCTAAAGCAGCTGGATTGCAAAAATAAAAAACCCTTGTTTTCCCCCATCAGTGGTTAGAGTCAGGGTATAATATTTTAAAATCTAACCAAAACACAAATTAGTGAAAGTGTTAGTTGCGTTTCCGAGGCAGACATCGGGAAATATATACAGCGTTTCTGAGGCTTACATCAGAAAGTGAGTGTGCTATAATATTTAAAAGCGGCACCAAAAAGATTTACTGGAAAACTGAGACGACGCCAAGACCAGAAGCCAAAGAGGGAGAGAGAAGCTCCACCACCAACAACGGCAAACACCATCAACAGCGGCAACCATCAACAACAACAGCAATACCAACAACAGCGGGAACACCAACAGCAGCACCAAAGAGTCAAGGAGGAGTTCGAGATAAGTGATAAATATTTAAGTTACATATAAGTAGCATTTAAATAAAAAAAAAAATGGTTATCTCATACAACGATTGAGCTTTTAGAGGCTCAATCAGCCTTCATTAAAGAAGTAAAGGAGATTGAAGCTAGAATACTTTCCAGAGATTCAATCCCTATACTAGAAAATATTAAAAAAGAATTTAAGAAGAAACATAGTTTATTGTTAAAAATTGGAATAGTCGATCATGACTATTTCAATAAAAAGCTGTATGAAATCACTTTAGGTCTAATTGACAAATTAATTGAAGAAGTTGTATGTTCCAAGGAGATATTAGACCCTGGAACTGCAATAATTCACAAATACGATGATAATCGTAAAAAAGAAAAAGTGACATGTTCCAAGGAGATATTAGACCCTGGAACTGCAATAATTCACAAATACGATGATGATCGTAAAAAAGCAGACTTAGTTGATGAGCATGTAACACAGCTAGAGACGTATTTGAGTGAAACAGTTGTAAGGTTAACTACTGCCGGTACTGATGAGTGCATCATCAGGAGGAATAAAATAGAATATCTTTGGAATAGGCTATGCGAGAAGATACAGGAGCTAACCAGTAAGGGATTCACTTGCAATAATAACGTCACAGTATTAGAATTTGACGTTGAGACTCTGCCAGAAAGATTAGAAGAAAAAATTAAAAGAAGACAAGGGAAAGGCAGTCCTAATGAAACTATTTATGGAAATAATTCATAACAGAGAAGACCTCAGTATGTCCGCCAAATTTAATTATTTAAAGTCGGCATTAAGAGGTGAAGCCAAAAGCATGGTGTCTCATTTGCTAATTGGTTCTGTAGAAAATTATCATACCCTTTGGGAACTGTTAGCCAAACGGTATGAAAATAAAAGGAAAGTTTTTTCCGAACAGTTGAATCGTTTAATTGAATTGCCAAATTTAAACATAGATTCAGCGAAGCAAATTAAAAATTGTATCGATAGCATTAATGAAGCTATTTATATAATTAAAACTAAATCCCACTTGTCTGATGAAGTGGACATAATATTTGCTCATATGATTTTAAAAAAATTTAATACAGAGACATTGCAACTTTACGAATCGCATGTCAAAAAGACAAAAGAGATTCAGTTGCTGTCTGATGTAGTAGAATTTTTAGAGCAACGGCTAAGTTCCGTAAGCTCAATAAAAAGTGAGGACAAAAAATTATCAAAAAATTTTTCAAAAGATAAAGAAAATTGTTCGATTTGTAAAATACCAGGGCACAAAGTGGTACAATGCTATAAATTTAAAGCCATGAGTCCGATAGAATGAAGCGAATCAGTCAAGAAATTGCAACTATGCTCAAAGTGTTTAAAGTACACAAGTTTTAGAGGTGCTCTTGCGAGAATTTATGTACAATTTGCAAGAAGCCTCATAACACGATGCTTCATTTCACAAATGAAAAAGTTAACACGTGCGTGACAAAAGACCAAGCACTGTTAAGCTGACTATGAGACATTAAGGGCATTGATTGATAGTGGATAACAATGCGCAATTATTTCAGACGAAGCAGCTCAAATTCTAAATTTAACTAGAATTAAAACGCTTACTGAAATAAGCGGAGTTTCATCACTAGAGACAAGTACATCAAAGTACAAAATCAAGTTGTGTATTAAACCTCGAAACAACAAAAAAGAGCCATTTAGTGTAGAGGCAATTGTGTTGCCAAAACTAATGAAAGCTCTACCAGTCCAAGCAATTAATGTTAACAAATCAAAGTGGCGAAGCTATATTCTAGCTGACCCAAAATTTGAGAAACCCAGTCGAATTGACATAATTATTGGAGCGGATTTATATGCTCAATTTATGAAAAATGGGATTGTTAAGATTGATGGATTATTATTATGTTTTGGGAAATTTTACTGCAACCTGTTAGATCTATTGTACCCCTACAGAGTTTATAACTCTTCCATCAGCCCTATTTTTGAATGAATTCAAGAATTTTTGTCGGGTTGAGGACTTCTACATTTCCTGGCTGAATAATATGGTTACTTAGTATCCTACATCTTCTCCTGGATAAGGCGGTACAGGTCGCTACTATATGTTCCGTGGACTCCTCCGCGGTATCGCAGTAGCGGCAGGCTCCGCTACTTACTATTCCTAGTTTATATAGGTGACCCCTCAGTCTACAGTGTCCTGTCAGAAGACCGGTCAGTATTCTCAGTCTGTTCTTTTCCATAGTTATGATTTGCTTAAATCGTTTTAGATTATAGCTACCTAAGAGACCCTTGGCCTGTCGCAAGCCTGGAGTGCTGACCCAGCCTGACTGACATAAATGCCGTTCTTCATCTCTGAGAGATTTCCGTATTGTGTGGTTACCTATGCCACAAAACGGTTCAGGTCCTGTAAGGGGCTCCTCTGCCCCTTTACGTGCTAGCTTGTCTGCTGCATCATTTCCCGCTATATCCTTATGCCCTGGGATCCATCTCAGAGTAAGCCTGTTATTTGATCCCAGTTGATCTAGCTTTGTACGGACTTCCCGGACTACCTTTGATGTCAATTTCGTGTTGCTAATTGCCTTCAATGCCGCTTGACTATCAGATACGATGGCGATATCTCTATTCTGATAGTTACGTGTCAAATTGAAGTCCGCACACCGACCTATTGCACATACTTCAGCTTGGAAGATTCTGGTGTATGCTCCTAGGGATTCATGGTGGGATATTCGAGGACCTATAACTCCGAGGCCTGTGCCTTGACATGTTAGAGAACCATCGGTATACCACTTAATGGTGTGAGGATTCATGGGATGGACCTCTTCGAGTGTAGTCCATTCCTTTTTACTGCACAGGTTTACATGGAAATTCCGCTCGAATTTATATTCAGCGGGCATTTCGTCCCTCGGTTGTGCCAACAGAGGGAGTTCGCCTGATAGAGTTTCAGCATCCCTTAGGCCAAGGATGCAGTTGTTTCCAACTCCTTCCATTGCCATTCTTAACAGGGTTGCTTTCCTTTGAAGTTCTATGAACGTATGGAGTGGAGTGAGCTCCATTAAGACTTCAATGGCTGCTGTCGGACAGGTGCGCATTGCTCCTGTTATGCAGACGCAGGCCATTCTTTGCAGCTTCTGTAGCTGTTTCTGGACAGTGATGAGTTGCACTCTATCACCCCAGGCAATTGCTCCGTAAGTGAGCATGGGCCTAACAACCATTATGTATAGCCATCTTATTATCCTCGGCGCTGTGCCCCATGATTTTCCGGCTATGTTGCGACATGTGTAAAGTGCCATTGAGCACTTTGCTATCGCATTCTTAACATGGGGGCCGAAGTTTAATCTACTGTCGAAGGTGACTCCTAGGTATTTAACCTCCTTGCTTGTTGCTACTATGCTCCCTGAGAGCCTTATTTGCCTTAGTCTCTGCAATTTGTATCTCCTAGTAAAGGGAACGATGACTGTTTTGAGCGGGATTGAGGTTAAGGCCCACCTCGCTGCACCAGTCACTCGTCATCTCAAGCCCTAACTGAATAATGTCACAGAGGGTTTCTTCGAATTTTCCTCGCGCAATGATAACAATGTCATCGGCATAGCCCTGACATTGAATACCTTTGCTTGCGAGTCTTCTAAGTAGTTCATCTACCATCAGGCTCCACAATAGCGGAGATAGGACACCCCCTTGGGGGCAACCTCTAGTGGTTGTAACCGTAACAGTACTGTTTTGAACTGTTGCTGTGGCCTGTCTAGACCGTAGCAGAGAGACAATCCATCTGCTGGTGGTAAGGTCTAGGCCCCTCCTAGCTAGGGCAACCTGGACCGCATCATGGGATGCATTGTCGAAGGCCCCTTCTATGTCTAGGAAGGCACACATGGCTACCTCCTTGGATTCAACTGCCGATTGTAAAACACGATGCAGTTGATAAAGGGTAGTGTACGTGAACCTACCCGCTCTATATGCGTGCTGCGTTGGTTGCAGCGGTGCTTGCTTAAGCAGTGTGCTTCTTATTCTGTGATCCACCAGCTTTTCTAGCGTTTTTAACAAAAACGACGTTAAGCTGATGGGTCTAAAGGACTTGGGGTTGGTGATATCTTTCTTCCTGGTCTTGGGGACGAAGACCACCCTAGCTCTACTCCATGCACGTGGGATATGTCCTAATGCCAGGCTGCTAATCATTACTTTCCTAAGAATGGACAGGAGTTTGCCCTGCCCTTGCTGCAGGAAGACGGGTGATATGCCGTCCAAGCCCGGTGACTTATAGGGCTGGAAGGTTCCAATTGCCCATTTTAATCTGTCCATTGTGACTGTCGACTTGGCGATTGCTCAGTCCTCAGGTACTGGTCGGACTCGATCTTCTACTACTCTGTCTGCATCATCTCGTAACGGGATACTTCCTGGGAAGTAGGTTTCGAAAAGCAGTTCTAGTTTATCCATATTGCTACTTGTGAAGGTATTGTCCCTTCTTTTGAGAGCCAGATTTGCCTCTGGTGCTCTCTTCGATAGTGCCCTGTGTATCCGTGCACCCTCTGTCGTGTTTCCTATGCTTTCGCAGAAATCACGATAGTTCTTCCGCTTGGCCTTCCTGATCTCCTTGTTGTACGAAGTCAGGCTCTCGCGGTACTGCTCCCATAACCCGTCTCTTTTTGCTCTGTTGAAGAGACGACGAGTGGCGATTCGTAGCCTCTCTATGCTGTCGGACCACCAAGGGGCATATTTTGCTTTGCACGTTTTCCTAGTGCGCAGCTTGCCTCGTAAGCATTAGTAATACTATTGTTCAACGAGTGCCACAACTGTGGTCAGACATGGATTCCTCTGGCGACACGTGCCAGTTCATGCAGTGCGGTTTAAGGGACCGACTGAGTAGGGTGATGTCTAAGACTTCGTCCCTTACTCTTGTTACAAATGTCGGAGTAGTTCCGACATTGCCAATTTCTAGGTTATAGTTTAATATAAATTCTAAAAGGCACTCACCCCTTTGATTAGTATCGCTGCTTCCCCATACCTCATGGTGTGCATTACCGTCACATCCTATGAGGAGGGGTGGTTTCTCCCTTCGGCAGTAGCTCACCAGTCCCACGATCTCCGGGGGTGGGCAAGGCCCATCTCCTGCGAGGTAAGCCGATGCAACCACTGTTGTGTGGGCGGCTCCAATCGCCTGGATCGTTAGGGGGACACAGTCTCTGGTGAGAAGTTCTGAAAGAATATGTAATTAATACATTTCCTTACCATAATGCAAGCTCTTGGCATTGGGTCTCTATGGTCCCAGATTACCTTGGAGTCGGTTGTGTACAGGCCTTAAATGCCATCGTTCACCCATGGCTCCTGTACAAGTGCTAGCCCGAGATGTTGTTTGGTGAACATCCTAGCTAGGACGGCCGAGGCCGCCTTCGCGTGGTGGATGTTCACCTGGGCTAGCCGTGTGGTGATGGCTTGTACCATCACAGTAGCGGCTAAACCGGCCACGGCGACTGAGGCCTAGATGCGCTCGAGTCGCTGCAAAGCGTTTTGTCCGCTTCATCCACGCTGTCGTTTAGAAGCTCCTCCTCGAGCTCCTGTGACGACATGGCCGCTACTTCCTCCATCTCCGCCGCCACCGCAGGGTCCATCGTCGCATCGAGTAGGTCATCATCCTCGGCCAGATCTTCTGGAGCCTCAGATGGACCTACATCTTGCGTCATGGGCTCATTGGTGGGTGGGGGAGATTTCGGTTCGGGGGCGGATGCCCGCTTCTCCTGTGCTGCCTTCGCCTTCTTTAGTCCACTGACGGGAATAGTCCCGTAGCGGAAGTAGAGTTGATGCCCCTTTGTGACAATCTCCTCTCTAGCCATCTCATCGATACCGATGACAAGGAGTGCCCCGCCTCCTTCGTTTCTTCTCGACACAACTCTCCATGCCTCCTCAGCCAGTCCGCTGTGTCCTAATCCACACAGTCGATCACCAGGTGACCTACCCGGAAGTGGATGCTAGCGAAGGCGACCGCAGAGCCCCATCCTGTTACGGATATTTCATCCATGATGGATTCCTCAAGCACGGATAAATCCCCGTGACTGAGAATAACCTGGGGATAGTCTGCAGGTAACACGGCCAACTTAACCTTCTTTGCAATCGTAGCATACGATGCACGAGGTTCGGTGGGTGCTGAGGTCGAGGGCTCCTTTGACAACGCAGCTTCCGCCGCTGCTCTCGAGGTGCTTGGACGCACGTCCAGTGCCTCCTCGATTACTGGCGCCGCCGACTGTGGTGCCACTGTGCCTGATGCTGCACATACTCTTTTGGGAGTGCCCGTGAGAGGGGTCAGCGTGCTGCTGGACCTCTTTGGGGCCGGCGTCAGTGCTGGTGTTGCTGCTGCTCGCGGCTCCTTTGCCTTTTCTAAGGCCTCCAAAGGGGGCAGCCCTTGGCTAAGGTACCTCAGGTACCACTTTACCCTTGAGCCGCACAAGTTGCGCCTGTTGGGGTCGTCCAACCCACCTGGCTGTCCCCTCGCTGGCAGTAGCGCATCCTTCTTCTTCTGGCGCTGCTGCCCCGGTCGCCTATCAGCTGTTAGCATGGGGCGCATCGGTCGGGATGGTCCGGCCGTGCTCCCTTGCGAACTTGCTGAGGCGCTGCTTTGACGCGGGTAGGGCCGCGTCTGTAGTTGACCACGTGTGTGGCCTTGCTGTGCTCTTGGAGCACTTCTGCCTGTTGCATTACGTTGTGGAGGATTGTCTACCACAATAGGCCGTTCCCTGTCAAGGGAACAATTTATCTACAATCTACAATTTAGAGAAAAAGCCTTAACGACATAATGTGGATTGGTCCACGAGTCCAAAAAGATATTTTTGACATTATCTTAAAATGGCGTAAGTGGCAGTTTGTAGTCTCTGCAGATATTGAAAAAATGTATCGACAAATCAATATTGATGAGGAGGATCAAAAATACCTTCATATAATATAGAGAGATTCTCCAAAACAAAAATTGGAATACTATAAACTAACAACCGTTACGTATGGAACTGCATCAGCCCCTTATTTAGCAACTAGAACACTGTTAGAAATTGCCAATAATTGTAAAAGTAAAAATATTCATGACATTATTAAAAACGATTTTTACATGGACGATTTAATGACAGGCGCTGATACCAAAGAGGAAGCTAAAAATATAGCAAAAATATAGCGCAAGCTAACTTTGGCGCGCCAAAGTTTGGATACCCTTGCAGTGCCCTGTGTAAGCCGACAGATTTTTACATAATTTGTTAAAAGTTGATTTTTAACCGATCGTTTCTATGGCAGCTATATGATATAGTAGTCCGATTTACACCAAATTTGGTCAGCCTGTTTAAAACTTAATCAAGCATACAATGTGTATATTTGGTTGAGATATCTTGAAAAACAAAAAAGTTTTTCATACTAAATGTTGTTTTCGAACCGATCGCTCCTATGGCTGCCATATGATATAGTGATCCGATCCGGCTGGTTCCGACATATGTACTGCATGCAGCAAAAAGAAGAACCTGTACCAAGTTTAAGCAAGATAGCTTAAAAACTGAGAGACTGTTTAGCATAGAAACAGACAAACAGATGGACATGGCTATATCGACTCAGCTCGTCGCCCTGATCAAGAATATATATACTTTATGGGGTCTGTGAGGCTTCCTTCAATGCGTTACACATTTCGTGACAAAAATATAAAACCCTCTGCAAGGGTATAATTAGTATCTAGCAAATTGGAAAAAGTTGGATTTAATTTAAGGAAATGGATTTCCAATATTCCAGAAATAATAGTTTCAATAGAGAATTCGGAAGAGAACAAAGTGTTATGTATTGAAGAAAATAAATCAATAAAAACACTAGGGTTACAATGGGACCCAAATAGAGATGAATTCAAATTTAACTTGTTCTGTGAAAAAATTAATAAAATAAATAAAAGATCCGTGTTGTCCATGCTAGCTAACATTTATTATCCATTTGGTTGGTTATCTCCAGTAATAATAGTAGGTAAACTGTTCATGCAAAAATTATGGTTAGATGAGCAAAAATGGGATTAAGAATTACCAGTAGAAGATGCCAACTATTGGGAATCATTTCTAGAAAAACTTAAAACACTAGAAAATATTAGAATTCCAAGGTGGCTTAAAATGCAGACAAATACACTAGCGCAAGTACACGGGTTTGCGGATGCTTCAGAAAAAGAAGCAACAGCCAAAATCGGCGGTTCAGTTATGATCATAGCCAGTAAAAGCAAAGTCAATCCGAAGAAAAATAGAAAAACAATTCCTAAGCTAGAACTATGTGCAGCTCATCTTCTTGCTAAATTAATTGATAGAGTTAAAGAAGACCTAGGGGACTTTGCAGAAACATACGCATGGAGTGACTCAACAATTACTCTTGCTTGGATAAGAAACGGAGATAATAAAAACAAGTTTATAAGACGTCGAGCAGACGAGATACAAAAAGTTAAGGGAGTCGTTTGGAAACATGTTAGGTCAGAAGACAACCCAGCAGATGTAGCCTCAAGGGGAATTTGTGCCGACAAACTAAAAGATTGTGCGATATGGTGGAAAGGACCTCAATGGCTTGCTGAAGCCAAAGAAAATTGGCCAAAAGAAAATCAATTCAAAAACAATACTTTTGTTAATACAACAGTGATTAACGATACGAAAAACATTGTACAAGAATTATTAGAAAAATGTTCATGTATTCAAAAACTTGAGAGAGTACTTTCATACATATTTCGTTTTATAGAAATAAAAATCAAAAAGAAAGTATTCCCAGGTTATTTAACAGTCCTTGAACTGAAGTCTGCAAGAAATCGTATCTTTAAACAACAACAAGCAGCTCAATTTATTTCAGAAATTAACTGCTTAAAAAACAAAAAAGAAATAAATATTAAAAGTAAAATATTAAGCTTACATCCATTCTTAGATAACGAAGGGCTTTTGAGAGTTGGCGGTAGACTACGAAACTCTAGTGCAAGTCTTGAAATAAAACACCCAATAATTTTAAACAAATGCCACATATCATATCTAATAATTAAAAAAGCACATATGGAAACCCTTCATGGTGGAATTAACCTTATGAGAAATTACATCGAAAGAAAATTTTGGATATTTTGGCTAGGAAATAGTTTAAAACATTTTTTAAAAGAATGTGTAATTTGTTCAAGGTATCGACAAGTTACAGTAGAGCAAATAATGGGAGATCTCCCGAAGCACAGAATAACAATGTCATACCCATTCTTAAATACAGGTGTAGACTATGCAGGGCCTTACCATATAAAATGTTCCAAAAATCGTGGAATAAAAACATATAAAGGGTACATTGCAGTCTTCGTATGTATGGCAACAAAAGCTATCCATCTTGAAGTTGTAAGCGATCTAACAACAGATGCCTTTTTAGCCGCACTACGAAGATTTATTGCAAGAAGAGGAAAATGTGCAAACATTTACTCTGATAATGGGACTAATTTCGTAGGTGACTCAAGAAAACTAGACGTAGAATACCAGAAGGCCCTCAGAGACAACGTTAAAATCGCGCCGATTTTAGAGAGAGATGGGATTGAGTGGCGTTTTATTCCCCCGGCAGGACCTCACTTCGGAGGTATGGGAAGCTGGGGTAAAATCGATGAAATATCATCTAAAAAGGATAATTGGGGACAGCAGTCTGACATTTGAAGAATTGTCAACCCTTTTATGTCAAATTGAGGGAGTATTTAATTCACGACCTCTTTACACGTCTGGAAGCGATATTGATGATAAGGAAGTATTAACTCCGGGTCATTTTTTAATTGGTAGACCAAACTTAGATGTTGTTAAGTCCATAACAGATGAAAGAATCGGGAACTTGGACGGGTGGAAATTAATTCAAAAGCTAAAAAGAGAGTTTTGGGTTAAATGGAAAGAAGATTATTTGCACACTTTACAGAAAAGAAATAAGTGGAAAAGAGAATCTCAAAATATCGAGGAAGGGCATATCGAGGAACTGCCACCCAGCAAGATGGCCTCTGGGAAAAATTTAAGAGGTTCATAAAGGTATAGATGAAAATGTGAGAGTATCAAAAATTAGAGTTCAACAAGGTTTGGTTACACGACCAATTAATAAAATATGTCCTTTGATAAGAATTAATGAATCAGAAAATTGTGCTGTAAAGAAATTCACACGTATGAGACCTTCAAAACCCAAAATAGGAGTCTGTTAGCTATGCTAATGCTGATGCTGTTTTGCCAACTCTCAAATGCAACTTCAGCAGGGAACGAAAAGAAGAAATGGGTAATTGAAAGCATAAACAGCACAGCTTCGATATATTTAGATCCGATGGGTGAGATAGAAATAATAACGTCTTTTTGGGATTTAGTTGTGTTTTATGACATGGACACATATTTTGCTATGCTAGAAAAGAGTACACACTTAATACACAAAATGAGAAATGTATGTTCAAAACTTCATGATTTTGAGGATCAATGTAATTTGGTTCTGGATAACATACAAAGATAAATAGATGACTTAGAAGAAAACAATAAGTTATTTATGGAACACACATCCCCAAGAACAAAACGTGCACCTTTTGAACTTATGGGTTCATTATATCATATGTTGTTTGGTATAATGGATGCAGACGACAGAAAACTAATTGAAGAAAATATGATCAGTCTATTAGAAAATCAAAATAATTTAGACGATTTAATTAAAAAACAAACTTCAGTGATAGACTCGACTGAAAATATTCTTAAAAAGACTATTACCGAAGTAAACGAAAACTTCAAAGTTATGAATACCCGAATCGAGAACATGATAGAGCTTCTTAAAGAAAGCTACTTTGTGTTTAAGGAATCAATCAATTTCTTTATGATTACAAAGCAGTTGAATTCATTAATTGATGAATGTGAAAAGATTCAAGCAGGAATAATTAGCCTGCTGATAGATATCAATCATGGCAGATTAAACACAAACATTCTTAAACCAACTCAACTTTATCTATCATAAAAGACAAGATACCAGAAACCTGAAGGCTACCTGGTAAAGGAACAGCCACAGAACTTAAAGAAATTTACACGTTATTAACCGCAAGAGGGACTTATATTGATAAAAGGCTTATCATAAATGCTAAAATTCCCTTGTTTGGCAGGCATCCATCTGAATTATATAAGATTATTCCGATTCCAATAAAGAATCAGGAGCAAATTATAATTGCAGACGTAAGCTCAGAATATATAGTGTACAACTTTGCAATAGATTCATATCACCTAATGACAGAAGCGACGTTAAACAAATGTCAAAAATGGCAATTAAATAAACGAGTATGCTACGACAGTTGGCCGTGGAACAATGCAAATGATAACACCTGCGAAGCTTCACCTTTTAAACCCAATATACCATCCAATTGTATTTATAGAACAATGTCGACAACTAAATCGTACTGGATTGAATTAGATAGAACAGACAATTGGCTTTTTAAGGTTCCAAAGAACACTAAGGCAAATATTCAGTGTAGACATGCACAACAAGATCTAATAAGTTTACCTGATCAGGGCATATTGACTATCAACGCAGATTGCACAGTGAGAACTCTAGATTAGATTTTAATGGCAAGCCATAAAATTCATTCAAAAGCGTATGAAACTGTTTCCTCAACATATATAAGCGAATTAGGTGAAATCCCAAAAATAATATGGGACCCTCTAACATCTCACACAATAAATCATACAGCCGAAATAGATCAATTAAAAATTAAGTTAAAAGAAATTAAAGACCATAATTTTCAATTAAAAGAACTTAAGTTCCATCATATGTCTGGGCACTTGGCCCTAGGTAGTGGTTTAATTATAATATTGATACTAATTATGTATTCAATAAGAAAAATAGTTGTAAGAAGAAGATTACAAGCTATAGCCTTTCCAAGCCCCATATAAAATGTTAAAATATCAAATGCTATGATATAAGCACGTCAAAGATGACATCAACGGCCATAACCTGTTTAGGCCCCCGGCAGAATGTTCAGGCATGAACATCTGGCAGTCATTGACTATGTCCCGAAAAAAAACCGAAAGAGTGAAGGGACTATGAATTTTGATCTAAGCAAATGTATAAATAAAAATGTAACACAAAAATGCACTTGTAACCCAAAAATGTACTTGTAACTTAAAAATGCACTTGAAACCTAAAAAAGGGTCACTAATGTAAATTATAACATTATTATAATATAATTATTATATAAATTAAAGGAACGGCTGGAAAGGTAAATAGACATGTATGCAGCAGATGTCAGGCGTCCTTCCAATGACTGAAAGCGACTTAGAAATTAAGATTTTCATGTTAGTTACGTAAGACTAGAATTTTAAGAATAAAGATCAGTTCAGATTTTGTACTCATTCAGCTTGGTTGTGTCCATTTCACTCTGAATTTAAAACACTTAGCCAGAGGATGAACATTTCGGCATCCCATATTGCATTTTTCATCCTCTTTGCTAAGTTTTAATTTATTGACACTTTTTTCGCTTGCTTCAAAGCGAAATATTCGTGTTCCAAAAATTTTAACAATGGGTCCAAAGTTTGAATATCTCTGGAGTTACCTAGCGAATTTTCATATCGCGACCTTAATTCGTCGCTCAGTTTTCGCATGAACAAAAAATTGAAAAGGGTTTGCAAAATTTCTTCAGGTCCTAGCCCTAAGGCTTTGATTGCCTGAGTATTTTCTTGGATTGTGTCCAAGAGGCTTTTTACGATGTCCACCGATTGTCTCGCATTAGGAGCATCGACTAGCGCTTTAAAATATGCATTCAGCCCTGCTCTTTTTTAGTTGAATTTTTCATCCAACAGTGACCATGCAAGCCTGTAATTCGCCTCACTTGGCGCCAAACTTGCTATGGTGGCAGCTGCATCACCATGTAATTTTGTCTTAAGGACACACATTCTTTGTGCATCCGGAATCAGACTTGAACCTATTAATTGTTCAAACAAGTCCTTAAAAGTCTTGCATTCTTCATATTTACCCGAAAACTATGGTATATCAATTTTAAGTTATATGTAAGGAAGCTTTTCACTTCTAGAAGTTGAAGCTAGCTTGTTATATTCGACATTGAGTGCGTAAAACGATTCAACGAGTACATCATGACCATACGTTTGCATGTAATTCATGTACACGTCCTGACAGAATTTCTTTACAATCCTTAACTCATCTATCGATTCTGATCCTGTCTTTGCTCTCTTCAAACATGCCTGATACTCGCTTAAAAAGTATTCAAACATACCCACTAAACTTGAAGATTGTTTCTGAACTACAGGAATGGAGTGCACTACTGTTTTTTTTTTTCTTGCCCCCAAAGCATTCTCTTTTTGAGCTATACTATTGAGTAGCATTCAAGTTTTAGTACATGATTAACGTACCTGGTCGCCGTACTTTTACTTAAAGTACGGCTCCTTTTTGTTTTTGTCTTGCATTTCGAGTAACTTTTTATGCAGAATGATTGCCTGGAGATCCGTGTTGTGGTCCTCCAAGGTATCTGAGTCCATCGTGCTGCCTGTCGCCGCAGCCGTATTATAGAGCTTCTCCAGCTCTTCGCCCAAGATTTTTTGGGTTTCCACAATTTCATTAAATTCAGACATGGTTATATATTTTTTTACTTTTTCTTTTAATCACTAGTACTTTATTGTTTTTAAATATAGCTCTTAGATTTCACTTGTGTAATTTTTTTTATTACACTAGCGTAAGAAACACAATTAATTTTTTTTTTTTAAACTCGCGAGGTTGTTTTTTTATTATAACCGGATTGCTTTGTCTTTCTACGGGGTCACCAAAATGGGCAGAGCGGAGCGGAGCACGGCGCGACGAATGAAGTAGACACGTTGAGTTTCTGTTTTGGACTGACTGCCGAGAGACTCTTTATCTAAGGATACAACTAGGGAATTTAGTTTAGGCGCTGGTGCGAAAACTCCGTATCTGCAGAGGACTCTATTTGATTAGGTTACATATCTTCTACTTATCATATGCACATGGTGTGAAAACTCCGTATTTGCGGAGGACTGGATTTACTTAGGTCTATGGGAAATTTTCTTAGTCTAAAACCAGAACTTACATTGGTCTTAAATGTATAGTTTATATCTGCAATTGGACTTAAAATAATAGTACTTTATATAATACTAGGGGGGTTGCTCCCTGCTCGCTCGCCAACCCCCGGCTCGCTACTCTTACTGAAATCTCGGGGAGAAATGTGAAGTGAAAATAGGAACACTTCTCACAGCTATAGCCGGACCTTATGTCATTTTTAATAAGAAAGCGGGAAGTGTAAATTCAAATTTTCCTGCAATTGGACTTAAAATAATAGTACTTTATATACATAATATAGAAATTTACTTTGCGCAACTTGCTGTTTACGAAAGCTTCGCTGCAATTGGATTATAGCAGCAAGAGCGAGTAACAGTACCATATACTGCAAATCTATTTTGAAAGTCGCAACACCAATGTCTTTCAGGAATTTGGGTTCATAAGGCCATGCTGTAGAACGGTCATAGTTACTATGGTTAAAGACGATGGCATAAATGTATATATTGATTGAATGAATGCACAAAGAATGTGTAGGGTATAGGGTTGAAAAAGTGCATTGAAGGAACACTAAATTGCATAGGGTTACATTTAAAGAATGTTAGGGATAGAATAAAGGAATGTGATATTGATATTGATATCAAAGGAGAGCTTGAGTTATTGTTGAGTTGAAATTAACTTCTGTGGGAAGTGGAGTCTGTTTGTTAATTTGTTATATGATCATATGATCAAGGACAAATTTAAGGAAGTGGGGTTTATAAAAGAGTTAATTAAGAGGATGCACAAAGGTTGTGTAGGGTAAAGAATTAAAAGATGCGTTGGAGGAACGCTGACTTTTATAAAAGAATACATTCGGCGAGTGCCGAATTGTATATAAGGTACATTATAGCTTAAGGGATAACTTGAGTTATTATTGAGTGTATTTTGTAAGAACACTAGAATGTTTAAATAGAAGTAACTCTAATGAAGAGGTGAATTTGCGGGGATACATTTCCATATATTGAAGCTTAAGGAATATATTAAAACTTAAATAATAGCTTGTGTTAGTGTTGAAAGAGATAAGTGGGTTTAATGGACTCATTTTATATATTTTTTGTAGAAAGACTGGGATGTACAAAGTAGAGTAACTCTGATGAAGAGGTGGAACTGGAGAGTTACGTTTGGAAGTATTAAAGTTTAAAGGATAAATTATTATTGAGTGAGATTAAAGAGTTTAATGGAATAGTAGATTTATTTAATATAGATTTTATAGGAACACAGGGATGTTTAAAGAAAAGTAGCTCGGAAGAAGAGTTACCACTTCTGGAGTTACTTTTGCATATAGCTAGAGAATCAGGCCGAATCTGTGATCTCATAATTGGTAATAGGCAAGTGTTAACATTTTTATACCCTTGCAGAGGGTATTATAATTTTGTCACGAAGTTTGTAACGCATTGAAGGAGGCTGTCAGACCCCATAAAGTATATATATTCTTGATCAGGGCGACGAGCTGAGTCGATATAGCCATGTCCGTCTGTCCGTCTGTCCGTCTGTCCGTCTGTCTGTCTGTCCGTCTGTCTGTCCGTCTGTTTCTATGCAAACTAGTCTCTCAGTTTTGGAAGCTATCTTGATGAAACTTGGTACAGGTCCGTCTTTTTGCTGCACGCAGTACATATGTCGAAACCGGCCGGATCGGATAACTATATCATATAGCTGCCATAGGAACGATCGGATGGAAATAAACATTTAGTATGAAAAACTTTTTTGTTTCTCAAGATTTCTCAACCAAATATACACATTGTATGCTTGATTAATTTTCAAACAGGCTGACCAAATTTGGTGTAAATCGGACTACTATATCATATAGCTGCCATAGGAACGATCGGTTCGAAAACAACATTTAGTATGAAAAACTTGTTTGTTTCTCAAAATTTCTCAACCATATATACACATTGTGTGTTTGAATAAATTTTAAACAGGCTGACCAAATTTGGTTTAAATCGGACTACTATATCATATAGCTGCCATAGGAACGATCGGTTAAAAATCAACTTTTAACAAATGATGTAAAAAATCTGTCGGCTTACACAGCGCACTGCAAGTGTATCCAAACTTTGGCGCGCCAAAGTTAGCTTGCGCTATATTTTTATAATATATTATAGCTCAAAGGTTAGGTTTGAGTTATTATTGGTTTAAATTGAAGAGTTTATTGAATTTATAAAGAAAAGTTGTTCTGATGAAGAGGTGAAATAAGAACGATGCATTTGCATACTGCCACAAAATCAAATGTGCATTAGTGTTCTCCCAAAATGTATCCGTGATCGGGTAATTGGTAATAGGCAAATGTAAATTTTAAAGGATATATTATAACTCACAGATAGGCTTGTCCCACTATTGGGTCAAATTAAAGGATTTATCGAAATAATAGTTACATTTTGTGTAGACAATAAGATGTCTAAGGAGAAGTATTTCTAATGAGGAGGTGAGAAAAACGGAGTATGCATTTGCATACCACCAAAGGATCATATGTGCAATCGTGTTCTCCCAAGCAGAATCCTTGATCTGGTAATTGGTAATAGGCAAATGTTAGTGTGAAAGAAAGTATTGTTTTTAATGGGCTGGGGTCCATACTTTCAAAAAGTTTGTCAGTGTGATTTAATATGATATGACCTCAGAAGAGGCTTGAGTTTTTTGGAGAGTGAAGACTAAGTACGGGATGGTTGGTACAGGTTGAAAGCATTGGGAGAAGGGGGCTGGTAAAATTTAGTTGGCTAATGTTGCTAAAAAAAAATAGTCAACTGATGTATCGCGACACCAATGTGACTCTAATGATATGAAGAAAACGCGCTTTCACCCTTTCACTATAGTCGTCTTCCAGAACGAAAGGGGGCAGAAATGGCTCGCAATCAACGAACCAGTAATCAAGTTATAGAAAGTAGCGGCTGCAAGGAAGGAGCGCCTATCTCCAGTCTTATCAATGGCCTGGGTAAAGTATTCCGTTTAGTATCCAAATACATAATTAAGTGCAACACTCGGCAAAACAAAGCGGTGTGTTAGCGGAGAAGAACAACTAACTCAGAAGTCAAAGGTGAATCCCTCGACGAATAATTCAAATGAGCTCAAGCGGAAGGTAAAGAACGTGACCACGCTGAGTAATTCCAATGGCAAAGAATTTTCCTGCATGGATGTGCCACCAACAAAACAAAAATCCAAACTGGGCAAGCCTAAGGAAGCGGAACTCCCTCTGTAATTTCCTAAGCGACGGGCAACGATTGAGTGTTTTTCACAAAAGTTTAATAAAACTGATGTAACTGATGTAGCAAAGAAACCTCACTTTCACTATAGTCGTCTTCCAGAACGTAAGGGGGCAGAAATGGCTCGCAATCAACGAACCTGCAATCGAGACCACCTCTGCCTATATGGAACCAAGAACTGAGGAAAACATTCAGTCGTTAACAGCATGTTCAATTCAATGATAAACTTTAAATCATATATATCGAACGGATCGAAAGTGCTAAAAAGAGAGTGCAAGGGTGCCAAATGGCAAGGTGCAACATCTTAAGGACACCAGAGAATTCTCTCTAGATATCCACGCAGAGCGTAGGGAATGGTCTCTCGCAAAATGAAGACCGAAAAATCATTCTGTCTACGTTTAAGTTTAACTTTTAATTTAGTTTAAGTTTAAGTTAAAGTTAAAGTTTGAGTTTAATTTTAAGTTTAAGTCAAACGATGCATTGCAAATCACTTGTGACTCTTATGTTGTAAAAAAGGCGCCCTTTCACTACAGTCGTCTTCCAGAATGAAGGGGCAGGAATGGCTCGCAAACAATGAACATATAATCAAGTAACCTTTGCCAATATGGGGCATATTTTCAGTATCACCAAGCACTGAAAAAATATCAAAACGTTATTGATGTGATTGAATAAATGACAAACTTTAAATCAATATATCAAACTATCCGAAAGTGCTAAGAAGAGAGGGCAAAAGTGCAAAGTGCAAAATGCACAGTATTAGGGACGCCAAATAGTTTACTCTAAGTACCTACGCAGAGCGTAGGGAATGGTCTCTGTCAGAGAGAAACCCGGAAGACCATTCCGGTTGGATATATTGGGGGATGTGGGCTTTTAATATTTAATTGGCTAATGTGACTAATGGTTTAGTAGACCGATAGACCAACAGTATCAGTTTTATTGACAATGAGGAGTTTTACTAAGAATATCCTATCAATATTTTCATCATTACTATTGGTTAATAGGTAGAGAATGGCGGTGAATAGGGGGTAAAAGTGGGTTTAACGAAAAGGACGTTATTGTGTTTGGAATGTTTTTAGAGGGATTATAGGGAAGATGGTAGTGAGTCATTTGAATCATGTTGGGGATTTGGAATGATTTCTGATGGATCTGGATTTGGCTGTATGAAAGGCAGTGGTTGAGAGTTAGGCTCAGTTCTTAGCAATGGTAATTTGTCGCTCGGTTTCGCGTAGCTCGCTTTTAAGGTTTGAAATGTTTCGATTGATATGTGTCATTTGAGTAGCTCTCATTGGAAAGTGGAGTGTAAGAATGTCAGCAGTGGAATCAGGGTCATAGAGGAGTGCAGCACGCATTTCACCCATTCTTTGGATTCGATTTTGCTTTTTGAATATCAGAGCAACAAGATTGCGTAGTCTTTCAACGTTTGCAGTAGGCAATGGAATAGGAATTACATTTTGTTGTGTATTAGGAGGAATTTGTTGTAGTCTAGAGTTTGGTTGCGAGATTAATAGTAGCAATTTGGCGTTTAGTATCCTGCAGTTCGTTATTTAGTGAGATGAGTTCAGGAGTGATATCGGTCATTAGTTCAGCAGTCATGGACAGGCTTTAAGGTTGTGACGTAGTTGGAGTTGGGAGTAAAACCCAAGCTGGAGCCTGGATAGGTGGCTGTACTAGCGGAGGCTGATTGAGACCAAATACCTGCTGAAATGGAGTGGCAAAGACAGGTTCCATTCAAGGGATTGGAGAGCTTGGCCAGCACGCTTAGTGGCCCTTGAAGCTTGCCGATTTTTAACGGCCTCTCTGTAAACGGGGTAGCCATTGAATGGGGGGATGTGCTTTCCGCCACAATTGCAGCATGCTCCAGGAACTTTATCAGGCTTTATGCATTCCGTGGAAGAATGCGGGCGAAGCCTGGAGAGGTGCAATCCTAAAATTAATGGTCGAAGCGATGGCATCTGTGAAACTGATAGAGTTTTTTGTTGGCGTTTGGCTCTTCAAATTTTATGGCAATTCGACCTAACGAGGTAATTTTGTAGATATCCACTTTGACTTGGTGTTATGTTGATCACATTTTAAGTGTGGATGCCCAGCTTCTGAAGGTTACTCGAGATCCAATTTATAGGCATCTTAGGGAGAAGGCCCTTTATGATAACCCAGAATTTGGGTTCAGCTTTTAAGGTTGCAGCGCAACTTGAGTTTTAGCAATTTCAAGTGGTCAATCAGTTTGTTCCTTGGTGACCATGGTAGTGGACTCAATCATTAGGGTACCTCCAGGCGCCACTTTGACCACGAATGATTTTTGGTCAACAACCATCATCAATGACAGTTAAGTTGTCCACAACCACGTATGCAAGGAAGGTCAATGGCTTAGTTTCGTCATCAGGCGGTATTAGATCCTTTGGAGATACGAGCTCAGTATCAGTATCACCGTCGCACTTATCGGCAGGGTCATTGCCCAATATGGCTGGGCATGGTGATGTAGGAGTTCCATTGGTTTTGGAGTGATTCTTCGATTTGTTCAGCTGGTCCTTAAGTTCAGCGAGAACCTGATCATCAGGAGTTAGCTTCTTTTTTCAATGGCGTTGGCATGTTGGGCTGTTATAGGAAGAAGCAAAAAAGTCTTGCTCACATATTTGGGAATGTAATGCAATTTCAAACACAGCGCGCACTTACATACATATGTATATATGTATACATACATATACATATATGTATTTGTATGTATACATGCATTAAACAAATAAGCTAAGCGAGCAACAACAAACACATTGAATTGAAGAATTGAATCATTGCGTCTATCTTCCGTGTTTATTATCCGATCTTGATGGTCCGGACTCTTCTAACCATAACAAGTGCCAAGTCTCAATTCTGTAGCTGTAACATGGCTTTAGTTACATACATCGTTTTTTTTATTTGTGGGCGAAGGGGGCGTGGCATCGAAAGGCGTGGCAAACCCCGTAAAGTATATTATATTTTAAATTATAAATAAGGGACGAAAAAAAAAAAAAAAAAAAAATTTTGTTTCAAATAGAAAAAAACTATAGCAAACCCACTTCATAGATAAATTACATAATTTTCTTTTGTTTTTGTTGAAAAAATCATCATCATTTCATCCTCCGAGAATTCACCCCCAGATTTTTCGCAAGCTATTACCGAGCTAGGCGAAGCATTCTCTAAATTAAACATGCCAGACACAAATACTAAAACCCACGAACAACCAAGTACGTCGGGTAACCCTCTTTTATCGACATCTATTGAAAACACCGTTGAAAGGTATCTTAGGAAAATACTACAGGAAAAGGGCGACGAATTACTACATCCAAACGCAAACGCTTACGCAATGACCGACCAGACTATGACGAGAGCATGTAGGAAAAATTAATGAGTTAGATAGACTGCCAGATGTAGTAAGAATTCTTAAAGATTTTTCCGGTAACAAAGCTGAATTCACCTCATGGCGCAAAAGTGTGGACAGAGTATTTGAAGTTTACTCCGGCCACGAAGGTACCCCAAAACACTATGGGATTTTACTGGTAGTACGCAGTAAAATAGTAGGGGAAGCTGATGCCGTACTAGAGGCATATAACACTCCATTAAATTGGAAAGCCATCGCGCAGTGTCTTACAGATCATTTTGCAGACCGCAGAGATCTTAAGACACTAGAATACCAGTTGTATACGCTCAGTCAACGCGGCAAATCGATCGACGAATTTTATCAGACGGTGTACTATCATCTGTCTTTAATTCTGAATCAGATTAACAATCACGATTCATCGCCAGAGACGTTGAGAGCCCTTACAAAGATCTACAGGGACAAAGCCCTGGATACTTTCATAAGAGGCCTTAATGGAGATTTGCCTAGATTGTTAGCTATCAAAGAACCAACTGATCTAAAACATGCCCTTCACTTGTGTCGACTAATCGAAAACCAATCTATTAGGAACGCCGTTAATCCCATCAAGCCTCCTTTGATACCACCAAGAAACAACCAACAGGCTCAAAGATTCATTAACCAATACCCATTCCGATCCAACACTTCTCAAGCCGTCAATAGGAACAATTTTAACCCAAATTTATATTACACTCCAAAACCCGCTGTCTTTTCGCAACCACCCAATTTCGCTCCAAGACAAACGTATCAACAACCGCAGCAATTTTTTAACGCACCACCAAGACCATCGGCTCCTAAGCCACAACCGCCTCCACAACCAATGGAAGTGGATTCATCTATCCGAACAAGAAATATTAACTATATGAACAGACCGGACAATAACCAGTTCGCGGGAAAAAGACCCTTATCTTCAAGGGCAGATCAAATTCCAAACAAATTCCAGAGACAATTCCACATTAATACGGGAGAAACATTAGGGCAGGTCACGGACGATCAAGCTGAAGGCGAAGCTAGTGCTTATGCTGAGGCATATGCTAACGCTTACACCGACGCCTATGCACACTACATGGACGAACAAAACTACTTTACAGAAATGGAGGAACAAGGCATTCCTGAGATGCCATATGAAATCGAAAGCTTCCAGAACAACGACATTCCAACCGAGACAACAGACATGGCTGAACTCAATTTTTTAGCCTAAATCGTTCCTCGTTGCCTTATTTTCAATGTAGAACGAGGGACGGCAAGGTATTAAACTTCCTCATTGATACCGGATCCAACCAAAACTACATACAGCCTTCATTAGTAGAAAACCCGAAAGTAAACAAAGAAGATTTCTACGCTAATTCGATTGGCGGAAAAATAGCAATTACCCATCACGTTTTTCTAAATCTTTTCAGTCTCTACGACACACCAATCAGATTTTTCATACTACCCACTCTCAAAACGTTCCATGGCATCTTGGGTAATGATACTATGAAACAACTTAACGTAATAATCGATGTCAGAAATGACATTCTCGTAGTAAATGGAAACAAACGATTCCGAATCAAACAATTGCCTGCACAGGCAATTAACAATATAAAAGTAAGAACCGAACACATGTCCGATAGTCAAAAGAAAACAATAGACACCCTAACGAATACCTTTAGAAATCTTTTCGCAGACCCAGAACAGAAATTGACCTACGCTACAAACGTAGTAGGCGAGATCCGAACATCCTCAGACACCCCTGTTTACACCAAACACTATCCGTATCCTATCGCACTCAAGCAAGAAGTAGAGAAACAAATAGCAGAAATGTTAGACGACGGAATAATACGACCTTCTAGATCGCCATACAATGCACCAGTATGGGTAGTACCAAAAAAACCGATGCTTCAGGAAAAAAGAAATATAGATTAGTTATTGACTACAGAAAGCTCAATTTAGTAACGATACCTGATCGATACCCCATGCCCGAAATAGGGGAAATCATAGCCCAACTAGGAAACAATAAATTTTTCACGGTCCTCGACCTAAAAAGCGGTTTCCGTCAGATCCCGTTAAAAGGACAAGACATAGAAAAAACGGCTTTCGCAGTCAATGGCGGGAAATACGAATTCACAAGACTACCATTCGGTCTCAAGAACTCCCCCTCAATTTTCCAAAGAGCCCTAGATGACATTCTAAGGGAACATGCTGGAAAAATTTGCTATGTCTACATTGATGACATTATCGTTTTTAGCAAAACAGAAAACGAACATGCTCATCACTTGGAACAAGTCTTCACGACGTTACAAAACGCAAACATGAAAGTACAGATGGACAAGTGCGAATTTTTTAAAAAAGAAGTCAACTTTTTAGGATTCACTATCTCAGATCAAGGCGTAAAAACCAATACACAAAAAGTTCAGGCGATTTCTAAGTTCCCCATTCCCCAATCTCTCAAAGAACTGAGATCATTTTTAGGCCTCTCAGGTTACTATCGTAGATTCATAAGAGATTACGCAAAATTGGCGAAACCGCTCACCACTCTATTGAGAGGCGAAGGCGGCCGAATCTCAACCAGAATATCAGACAAAGTCCCAATAAGCATGAATAAGCAGGCTATAGAGGCTTTCGACAAAATCAAACAGACACTCAGTTCAACAGACGTTATTCTAAAATACCCCAACTTTAGTAAAGAATTTCACTTAACAACCGACGCTTCAAACTTTGCAATCGGAGCTGTTCTCGAACAAGAGGGCAAACCCATTACCTTCATATCTCGCACTCTGTCAAAAACAGAAGAAAACTACGCGACAAACGAGAAAGAGATGCTTGCAATCGTTTGGGCTTTGCAGAGCCTTCGAACATACCTATACGGTAGAGCAAAGGTCGTAATCTTTACAGACCACCAACCTCTTACATTCGCCTTAAGCAACAAAAACCATAACGCTAAATTAAAACGTTGGAAAACATTTATAGAAGAATTTAACGACGAACTAAAATACAAACCAGGTACCTCCAACGTAGTGGCAGACGCTTTATCCAGAAACCCAATTATCGAGTTAAACAGTACCGAGGCCACAGTAATGAGTGACGAAAGTTCGTCACACAATTTAATCCCTTCAATGGAAGTACCCATTAATGTTTTCAAAAATCAACTCTTTATACTAACCGGCGAAAAACCCGACTACCGATTTGAAATACCATTTCCAACATACCATAGACACATAGTAACTCGACCAAGCTACACAGAAACCGACTTAATTCAAATTTTTAAAGAAAGGCTCGATCCAAGAATAGTTAACGGGCTGTGCACTCCAGAACACATCATGGGAAGAATTCAAGAATTTTACCCAGCCCATTTTTCATCTTATAAAATAAGGTACACACAAAGACAAGTAGAGGACATTAACGACATTAACAAACAAAGTGAAATAATAGCCCACGAGCACAGACGAGCACATAGGAATGCTTCTGAAAATAAAGCTCAAATCTTAGAAAAATACTTTTTCCCACAGCTACATAAAAAAGTTAAAGAAATTGCGAAGTCGTGCTTAACATGCAAGGAATCTAAATATGACAGACACCCTCCAAATTCTGAAATTCAGCCAACCCCGATTCCCCAATCCCCAGGTGAAATTATCCATGTCGACATCTATATTACTGAGAGGCACACTATATTAACAAGCATCGATAAATTTTCAAAATATGCCCAAGTAAAAATTTTAAAGTCAAGAGCCGCAGAAGATATAAAAATTCCACTGAGAGAAACATTAATAGCATTCGGTATTCCAAAAATAATAGTAATTGATAATGAAAGAGCTCTGAACTCAGCATCGATTAAATTCCTTCTACAAGACCAATTAGGCATTCAAGTCTTCACCACACCCCCTTACAGTTCAACTAGTAATGGCCAGATAGAAAGGTTTCACTCCACCCTATCAGAAATTATGGCATGCCTCAGAAAAGACAATAGTGACATGAATTTTACCGATGTCCTTTTCAAAGCAGTTCAGGAATATAACTCGTCCATTCACACTGTAATCGGAAAAAAACCAAGAGACATATTCTTCGGTATGGCAGCCTGTAACGACCCGGATAAAGCAGAAGAGAATAGGAAAAAAATAGTGGACAAACTCACAGGAAAACAAATAGCTGACTTAGAATACCACAACAAAGACAAGAACGAGGTAAAGAATTACGAGCAAGGGGAGGTAATTTTCGTCAAAATCGACAAAAGATTGGGTTCAAAACTGACACCCAGGTACAGAAAGGAAATAGTCGCAGAAAATAGAAACTCAACCATTAAAACACAGTCCGGGAAAATAGTACACAAAAATAATATTAGAACTTAATTTACAGGATTATTTTACCAACATGCTTGGGGATAACGACAGTCCTCGACTACTCAAACTCACAAGTCATTTCAATCGACACTGGACTAGCAGCTAAACAGGACGGCACCTTTAAAATAATCCACATTTTTGATTTAGAGAAATATGCAATTATCTTTTCATCATTGGAAAATTCACTTCAATCACTCAACCCATCTCACCCATTATACCCATACCTCTCCTTTGAGCTGTCGCAAGTCAAAAATGACTTAAAAAGACTCAAACCCCCAAACAAAAACAAAAGAGCAATTGAAGCCTTAGGTACGGCGTGGAAATGGTTGGCAGGAACGCCGGACCACCACGATCATGAAGTTATAATTAATAAAATAAATGATCAACTAGAGAATAATAATAAACAAGTTGTCATAAACCGCATAATAAATGAAAAAATTAACCAATTGACAAACGTAACTAACGCAATACTAAAAGTAACTTTAAGTTCAGAAGAAATTGTTAACCAAAAAGCAAATATTCTTAAATACAAAATACAATTAGTAAAAGAAGAATTAACCAATATTTTACATGCAATTACATGGGCCAAGTCAAATACTGTAAATTCATTTATTTTCTCAGCAATTGAAACCGACATTGTAGAACAAATTTTTCAGAAAGAAAACAATTTATTTTTTAACATAGAAGAACTTTTAGAATTCTCAGAAGTAAAACTTGCAACAAACGGTAAAGACTTAATTTACATAATTAGCCTCCCAACCATTAGCTTAGATAAATGCAGAACACTTAAAGTTAAAGCCGTAAAGAAAGCCCAAATTATTAACGATATAAAATACGAAAATTTACTAGAATGTAAGAACGAGCTATATGCCATAAAAGAAAATTGTGAAAATCATAATGACAGGACAATATGTAATAGAGATAATTTAATAGACTTAAGTAATGACACTTGCCTACACGCACTACTTAACCTACAAAAACCAGAATGCACCATAATCAACAATCAACACATTCCGAACTTTGAGGAGATACTCCCAGGTACCATAATGCTGAACGGATTCGACGGTTTCGTCACATTAGACGAAAAAACATTGCAACTCCGGGGAACATACATCATCCAATACCGAAACTCCACAGTGAAAATCGGCGACAGGAGCTACAAAACAGAAGAGATCCAACCCGCGGAGCCAGAACCACCCCTGTTCCAGCTAGCAGTAGAAAGAACTAGACTGGACGAAGTACTCTCGCTGCAAATGATCAACGAGCTAAACATAAACAACACCAAGACACTGGAGAAACTCGGAGCCAAAGAAACTATACAGGCAACTCTCAGCTACACCTCGCTCAGCATCCTATTACTAGTAATAGTAGGATTAGCCATCGAGCTCATCAGAACAATGAGAGATGCAGCCTCAGAGAAGAGAACGAGGTGAAAAAAACGCACCAGACAATAGAACTCCAGTAGGGGCTTATGTGACGACCGAGGACGCTCGCACTTAAAGGGGGAAGAGTTAACACCCTGCATGTCAAAGTCCAAACACAACAACAATAATATGAGTACATAGGCAACCTGGTCAAATATAATATAATATAAGCAGCCAGACAACAACAACAATTTAGCTGATGAGACAACAACAACAAACATTAGCGGCTAAACCAAAACAACAACTTAAGCAACTACCAAATCACGCGGACACAGGTTGCGCAAGAAGCCACGAGCGCTGACCAAACGATATCAGCAGCTTACCGTGGGACTGGCGGATGCAATTGGACACCCTCGATCAGCAACGTTCCGCAGGTGCGAACGGCTGAGGGTACAGAGACGAAGACACGTGCGCTGAGTACGCACCCTTAAGGCCAGTGACCGTGGGACCAGCGGATGCAAGACGACACCCAACCAAACCCAAGTGTTAAGGTACGCAGCCCCAACAACAGCAGCGGTAACAACGACCAATGGCATTATAAGACATAATTGTTTTAGTTCTAATCAAACCACTAATAAATACTGATGTATTTTTTTTAAAAAGAAATAACACAATTTCTTAATTTATATATTCTTGATCAGCATCAACAGCCGAGTCGATATAGCCATGTCCGTCTGCCCGTCTGTCCGATTTTTGAGTTCCTAGATCTCAGAGACTATAAGAGCTAGAGACACCAAATTTGGCATGTAGGGTCATCTATATCTATATCTTGCAATGATCAAGTTTGTTTTAGATATTCGCCATGCCCCCCTCCGCCCCTAGAAATTGAAAAACAAAATTTTAAAGACGAATAACAAGAGAACCTTTAAAACTAGCTTGATTTTTGGTATATATAATACTCGCTATAGTCCAAACCTGTCCTAAAAATTTCATTTCAATCGGTTGATAAACGCGGAAGTTATTTAACTAACAATGTTACAGGCAGAAGAAGAGACGCTAGCCGCCTCTATGTTTATCAAGTGGCGTCATCTATTGATGGTACGCAACATTGAAGAACAATCTATAGTGAACGCTTTGCACTCAAAAAGTACTGGGTCTCCTACTGTCGAGCTTGCTCCACTGTAGCTTACTGCATTTTTTGTACATATTTAAAATATATACAGTATAGTACAAACTTGTCCACAAAATTTCATTCCAATCGGATGATAAACGCGGAAGTTATTCAACTAACAATGTTACGGGCAAAAGGAAGAAGAAGAGACGCTAGCGACCTCTGTGCTTATTAACTTATTTTCGTAGTGGCGCCATCTATTGTATGGTACGCAACATTAAAGAACAATCTATAGTCGAGCTTGCTCCACTGTAGCTTAATGCATTTTTTAAATTAATTAAAAAATAGCTTAACTAACTACTCATGCAAAGCAATTGAAATATTTATTTTCTTTGTTATTATTGGTGGCCCTGAAAAGGACCGATTTGTTAAGATGCCGTTACTGTTCGGCTTCTTGCTGGGCATTTTCTTCGGCTTCAGAATCCTGTAGGAGGCATTATTATATGAAAGATGTGCCGTAATACAAATATTATTTTTTAATATTTCAATTTGTATATCTCGTGAATCGTGTCCTTGTGACTTTTGAATTGCTCAAAAAATTAAAATCTGGCCAGGTATCCAACATAATGCGATTTCTTTCGGCCGTACCGCGGAATAATGGCCTTTAAATCACGCCAAAGCGGCTCCACATTCTGTGTGTGCGACTTTGTGACTGGGTCCAAAAAATTCTTTGAGAGGTTAACTGTTTGATGCTGGTAGCCCTCGTCATTCAGACAATTGCCTTCCAGCAATCGGAAATGATTGTCAATCCAACCGCAATGCGATTTTTTATTATCTCCAGCAGAGTCTCGGTGCTCCGGGCTCGACTGGGACTATAAAAAATTCACCACTTTCTCGGTCGATGCCTCCAAACACCCACTGACCTTCGACCATTCGTCCACAGTTATACTTTCTTTCACCACTTTTGCCTCGTCTATCTCTACTATTCTTCCTGGACCTCCAATAGTGGGACGACTATTTGTGATGCTCCAGTCAATGTACACCTCACGGAGATAACTCTTTTATCAATTTTTGGTAGGCCGGAACCATTCCAATACTTTTTCGACAAACTCCGTGTCTCCCATAACCCCGATGGTGTCATGCATCACAAAGTACGTTATGCCCGAAAGTGTTCTTGCGGACACTTTCTTGAAAATTGCAGACGACTTTCTGCTTCTTCTTCTTCGGTTTGCTTTCCGTTATAGTATGTTACGAAACTGCTTGTCTTCCCTGGGGCCGCACCGGCTGGCTCAACGGTTCTCTGGGTAGAGTCCATCTTTGGCCCACAGTCGGAACAATCGATAACAAACATCGCTACACAAAACAGCTGTGACGATTCTGGACTACTTCAAACAAACGCATCAAATCACAACAATGTCAGCAAGATCTGGAATAACTAACTACAAACGTAAGTAAACAAACGAAACCCTAACAAAATAAACACTGATCCACTTTTCTCCAAACAGGATCCTGGTTCTGGACCCAGACGTGCCCACTCTTCCTGAGAAGACCACCTCGCGTCATCTCCCTTATATTGGACCATCATCGATGTTCTCTACTCCCCCACTTTAATAATTAGACGGACATATTCATTGTCAGATAAGTATATTATCTCCTAATTTCTTAAACACTTACATAATTCATATTTTATAATTCAACTCGCAGGCAAACATATTTGGCTTTGGCAAAAGGAAATTAAACAAACTAGTGAAGAGCAACAATAACAAACGTGTTCGACGGATGAAAACATCAATCCGTAATCTGAGACGCTTGACAAAATTATAATAATAGGTAATATGTATATATACTGTAGTATGTTGTATGCCAAATGAGCATATGCCCACAGTATTGTAGAGTATACAGTATAACAAGTGGTCATATGCCCAACTTAAAAGTAAGAGTAACAACTAATAACATAACGACACTTTGTTGCTATGTTTATACAATCATAAATATCCATAAGTGCAGTAATAGGATCCGTCACTTATGCGGACTGGCCGCAGCGTGAGATCGCTAGCGTAAGCACTTCTTGAGTATGAACCATCATTACATATATATGTATATATACATAACTACATTGGCATATATGTACTGCAACTCTCTCTCTCTCTCTCTCTCTCTCTGCCGACGCTCTTAGCGGCAGAGCTTACTTAGAATATTGTATGTAATAAGCCAAATATAAAACTGAATAAAACTGGGAGAACACTCTCGATCAAGGCCTCAAGCCAATCCGACGTCTTTTATTGTGTATCAAACATTTTCAACATTACATGGCGACCGTGACTCGGTCCGAATAACCGAGCGACAGGAGGCGAAGAAAACTAAGGAAGGAAGGAAGACTAAAAAAACAAATCGCTGGATGGAGGACAACAACAACAAAAATAATCACTAAGTGAGTTGAGTGCGAGTGAAATGGGAAAACGCGGTGGTGTAAAAACAAAAATTACTAAAAGAATAGCTCACTTAAAGTGGCCAATTTACTCAAGTTCACCGCAACCAGCGTAGACAACTACCAACGTTTTACAAGCTGAGTTAGACTTTTTAAAGTCAAAGATCAAAAACACCGTTCCCAACACCGTATCTCACTCCTCATATATTCAAGTGATTAATGATAGAAAAATAACAAAGCCTCCATCCCCCAAGCCACTTCCAAGAAGACCTGACGAATTTCCAGGAGACTGCCGTGGATCATTCTACAGCATATTCTGCAAAGGAACTTGCCCACATACAACGACCTGTGCGATGACCGGCACCAGCCCCGCCTGAGCTCATAGGCTTAGGACAGCAGCAGCAGTCAACAAGTGCGAGAGGCACACCGCCGCTTGCGCCAACGAAGGAACACGGAAAGAAAAAACAGCAGCCAATATCAACAAGTGCGAGAGGCATACCGCCGCTTGCGCCAACAAAGGAGCATCAGCGTGCCACATCCGGCGACGCCCAGCTCATGCATCATCGAGGGTCAATCCAGCCTTATATATGTATATTAAAATAAAAATTACACTTAAAATTGTAAAATTGCGCAGAACCATTTCTGCCCACTTAGCAGTGTGGCCTGCAAAGCTATACGAACTAATAGGTATAAATCTGTTAATTACAAACTGTCAAAACGGAGACCCTATTCACAATTACAAACAATTTCCCTTGGGCCAAAATGGGCCTCATAGATACTAAAACTGTAGACTCAACTGCAAATGTAATAAATAAAGTTGAAGTCGAAAAATTATACCTACATTTGATCAGTACGCTGTTAATAATTATTGTAATACTAATGACAGCTAGTGTACTTTTCAAAATATTCAAGTTACATAATAGATGCCTTAAAAAGAAATATATGAGCAGGGCAAACGATTTAGATAAAATCTAAAAATTTCAAAACAAAAACAAAATTGTATAAAATAAATTTGTTTGTATATAATTATATACACTGCATAATGGCAGCATTATTTTTTTAATAATAAAAAAAAAAAAAAACAAGTAAAACACCCATAGATAATGATCAGTAATGGATTAGTATGGAATGGGAAGCGATCAGAGACAGAATAATAGAAATCAAAGTAACGTTTGATAAATCATATAAATGTTTAGCACAAAATATGGATATTCAAAAAAATACAGTAAATAAACACGCAAATATATTAGTAGAAAGCTTTAATGAAACTTGTCAACTAATATATGACTATAGGAACGAATTAATAAGTAACCATTGGTCACAAGTGTGTAAGGTACTAAGCAAATTTAGGGAGAACTTGTTGAGCATCAAATCCAAGCACAATTTGGATATAATAATACCTACTGTTCTAAACACAGAGATATCATTAAAAAACGAATCAGAAAAACTGCAAAATAATTCAGAATCTGAAGAAGCTCAAGATATTGAATTACAAGACAGTGATATAAATAATTTTACAATCCCAGCAAAAATAACGTTGACTGAATCGTCAGATTTTGATTCTAATTCAGAACACAAACCGATCACAATGGCTCAAACAACAATTGAGTTTATTAAAACAGCCTCGTCCATACTTTCGGAGTATGATGGCAAAGCTGAAAATTTGCAAAATTTCAAAGACGCGTTGAATCTAGTAGATTCACTTAAAGGCGATCATGAAGCAACCGCAATCAGCTTGATAAAGACCAAACTAAAGGGTCATGCAAGAAATTTAATAAGTGATGAAAAAAAAATCGCTGAAATTATTGCAAAACTCTCAAGAACCGTAAAAGGAGAATCAGTTGAAGTACTATCAGCTAAACTCTTGAATTTACAACAAAAAATGCAGTAAGCTACAGTGGAGCAAGCTCGACAGTAGGAGACCCAGTACTTTTTGAGTGCAAAGCGTTCACTAAAGTTTGTTCTTCAATGTTGCGTACCATCAATAGATGGCGCCACTTGATAAACATAGAGGCCGCTAGCGTCTCTTTTTCTTCCTTTTGCCTGTAACATTGTTAGTTAAATTACTTCCGCGTTTATCAACCGATTGAAATGAAACTTTTAGGACAGGTTTGGACTATAGCGAGTATTATATATACCAAAAAATTAAGGCGCTAGTCTTAAAGGTTCTCTTGTAATTCGTCTTTAAAATTTTGTTTTTCAGTTTCCGGGGGCGGAGGGGGGCGTGGAGAATATCTAAAACAAACTTGATCAATGCAAGATATAAATGAACCAACATGCCAAATTTGGTGTCTCTAGCTCTTATAGTCTCTGAGATCTAGGATCTCATAAAAGTGACAGACAGACAGACGGACAGACAGACGGACATGGCTATATCGACTCGGCTGTTGATGCTGATCAAGAATATATATACTTTATGGGGTCTGCCACGCCTCCTTCTGCCTGTTACGCACATTTTTTTTGCACAAACGTAATAGACCCATTTGTACTTTTTAAAGCACTGGGTCTAAAAAGCAAAACTGCCAACACTTACGCACAAGAAGTTGAGCAATTGACAAAAGCCCTACAAGGTGCTTGCATTAATGATGGTTTAAGTTCTGACTTAGCCATCAAATACAGCACAGCTCAAGCTGTAAAGGCCATGACCAAAAACTGCGCTATTGATAAAGTAAGGTAAAACTTATCATGCAGGCAGGCACATTCAATAACATGAATGATGCCATATCCAAATTTGTAGATAGTTGCACAGAAGCAACAGGACAACCTAACACTGTCCTATATTGCCAAAATCACTCTCACCATGGCGGAAATCGCGGCAGGGGTAATTTCAGAAGCCGACCATTCAACAGGGGAGGCTTTCGCTATAATAACAATAACGGCAATAGATACAACAATAGCAGAGGCAACCCCCGAGGCAACTCGTACAGAGGGGCACCAAACAGAGGACGCGAACAGCAGAATCAGGTTCGAATTACACAAGGTAACTCGGAAAACCAGCAAACCCCCTTGAGCAACCCATAGTAAAAATACCAAACATAAATCTAAGTCTCAGTAGTATAATTAAGATACAGAATAGAAAAAAGAATATTCCATTAACATTACTTGTAGATACTGGAGCAAATGTCTCAATCCTAAAAAATATTAACGTAAATTCAAATATTAATCAAAATTAGAAAACAAATATAACAGGAATTGGACAGGGAACAATACAATCAATTGGACAATCTACAATTGATTTACTTTTCGATTACTTTGTAATCAGTCACGACTTTCAAATAGTCTACAATGAATTTCCCATACCATGCGATGGAATTCTTGGACTAGACTTCATTCGAAAATTTAATTGCATACTAGATTATCAAAAAGATGAGTTCATCATGAAACCAAAATCACTAAACTATCAAATACATGTACCACTATTACATAACAATGTGAACAATTCAATACTATTACCAGCTAGATCAGAAGTGATGAGAAAAATTACGCTTCTGACAAATGAAGAAACTGTATTGATACCAAACCAGGAAATTCACCCTGGGGTATTAATAGCTAACACTTTGGTAGCAAGTAATAGTGCAATAGTTCATATTTTAAACACAACAAACGACAATATTAAAATTCAAAATCCAAAAGTAAAATTCGAATCAATAAAAGATTACGAAATTAAAAAACAACTTATAAATCAAAGTTACAAGCTTACTGATCTATGTACCAAATACAGTGACATATTTGGTCTAGAAACAGAAGCAATTTCAAGTAATAATTTTTATAAACAAAAATTAAGACTTACAGACAAAACTCCAGTATATATCAAGAATTATAGAAATGCTGAATCTGAGAAGCCAGAAATAAAAATCTTATTAAAAACGGTATAGTCGAACCATTTATTTCCGAATATAATAGCCCACTTCTCTTGGTACCCAAGAAATCTCTTCCAAATTCTAAAGAAAAAAAATGGCGTTTAGTAGTTGATTATCGCCAGATAAATAAGAAACTTTTAGCAGACAAATACTTACTGCCAAGGATAGAAGGCATCCTAGACCAACTAGGACGAGCAAAATACTTTTTATGTCTCGATCTTATGTCTGGATTTCATCAAATAGAACTAGATGAGAAATCTAGAAACATAACATCATTTTCCACGAACTCCGGTTCCTATCGCTTCACGCGATTACCTTATGGTTTAAAAGTAGCACCCAATTCGTTTATGCGAATGATGACACTCGCATTTACCGGTCTTGAACCATCGCAAGCATTTCTGTATATGGATGACTTGATAGTCATTGGCTGTTCTGAACAGCACATGTTTAAAAATTTGTCAAATATTTTTGACTCGTGTAGAAAACACAATTTAAAATTAAACCCAGAGAAATGTTCATTTTTTATGCATGAGGTTACAGTCCTAGGCCATAAATGCACAGATCATGGCATCCTCCCGGATGATAAAAAATACGAAGTTATAAAACACTATCCAATCCCTACTGATGCGGATAGTGCACGACGATTCGTCGCGTTTTGTAATTATTACAGACGATTTATTCACAATTTCGCACAATATTCACGTCACTTGACTAAATTGTGTAGAAAGAACGTTCAATTCGAATGGACAAAAGAATGCAATGACGCATTTAATTATTTAAAAAAGGCACTAATGAAACCAACATTACTGCAATATCCTGATTTCAGCAAAGAATTTTGCATAACCACAGATGCAAGTAAACGTGCATGTGGTGCGGTACTATCCCAAGAGTACAACAATATGCAACTACCAATTGCATTTGCGTCACGATCATTCACACAGGGAGACAGCAATAAATCAACTACAGAGCAGGAATAAACTGCAATCCACTGGGCAATAAAACACTTCCGACCATACGTCTATGGCAGGCATTTCTTAGCTAAAACAGATCATAGACCTTTAACATTTTTATTTTCAATGAAAAACCCAACATCAAAATTAACAAGAATGAGACTAGATTTAGAAGAATACCAATTTACGGTAGAATATCTCAAGGGGAAAGATAATCACGTAGCAGATGCATTATCTAGAATTAAAATAGAATCACTGATAGAAATGAATAGGAACATAATGATGGTCCAAACGAGATCATCAAAACGACGGCAAAATATCTGCGCAGATAATAAAATAAAATTGCAAAAAGAACAATAAGAGCCCAATGTCTATGAAGTCATAATGACGTAAAGAAATTTGTAAAAATAAAATTCGATAAATCCAAATGTTTATTTAAACAAGGAAAAAAATTAATTCAAAATTTTCAGTTAATGATTGGTACTTCAATGAAAAATTCGATTTAGGTCAATTCTTTCAAAGGCTTAATTCAGAAGCCGGGTTACATAAAATTGTTAATTTACAGTTGTCACCAAGTGAACAAATTTTCGAATCTGTATCACTAAATGAATTTAAAAAATATAGCGCAAGCTAACTTTGGCGAGCCAAAGTTTGAATACCCTTGCAGAGATTTGCATAAGCCGTCCGAATTTTTACAAATTTTGTTAGATGTTGATTTCGAACCGATCGTTCATATGGCAGCTATATGATATAGTAATCCGATTTGCACCAAATTTGGTCAGGCTGTTTGAAACTATACCAAACACACAATCTGTGTGTTAAGTTATGTTATTTTAAGAAACGAAAAAGTTTTTCATACTAAATATTGATTTCGAACCGATCGTTCCTATGGCAGCTATATGATATAGTGATCCGATCCGGCCGGTTCCGACATATGTACTGCGTGCAGCAAAAAGACGGACCTGTACCAAGTTTCATCAAGATAGCTTAAGAACTGAGAGACTAGTTTGCATAGAAACAGACGGACAGACAGACAGACAGACAGACAGACAGACAGACAGACGGACAGACGGACATGGCTATATCGACTCAGCTCGTCGCCGTGATCAAGAATATATATACTTGATGGGGTCAGTGAGGCCTCCCTTCAATGCGTTACACATTTCGTGACAAAATTATAATACCCTCTGCAAGGGTATAAATATGGGCAATAAATATTTAAGTACATTAAAGGTAGCGCTACTAACTAAAGTGACACACATAGACAAAAACGACGAAAGTCAAATTAAAGCAATACTGTCGAAATACCATGATGATCCTATAGAAGGAGGCCATACAGGAATTACGCGTACCCTGTTAAAAATTAAGAAATACTATTATTGGCCCCAAATGACTAAGACAATTACAAGATATGTGAAAACTTGTGTGAAATGCCAACAGGCAAAAACCACTACGCATACTAAAGCTCCCATGATATTAACAAATACTCCAAACACTGCATTTGACACTGTTTTAATAGATACAATTGGACCATTACCTCGAACAGAGAATGGCAATGAGTACGCAATAACTATAATATGCGACCTAACCAAATATCTAGTTACAATACCAGTAACAGACAAAAGTGCAAAAACAGTTGCTAAAGGAATATTTGAATTTTTTGTATTAAAGTACGGTCCTATGAAGACGTTCATAACGGACATGGGTACTGAATATAAAAATGCACTTATAAATGACTTGTGCAAGTATATAAATATAAGTAATATACACTCAACAGCACATCATCACGAAACTTTAGGGACAATTGAAAGGAGTCATCGAACATTTAACGAATTTGTCCGTTCATATATTTCGATTGACAAAGACGATTGGGACATATGGTTGAACTATTTCACTATTGTTTCAATACTACTCCATCAACAGCACACGAATACTGTCCTTACGAACTTGTTTATGACAGATTACCAAGACAGTTCACAGAATTCAATAGTATAACTAAAATAGATCCTATATACAACATAGATGATTATGCTAAAGAATTTAAGTTTATATTGGAAACAGCTTATAAAAGAGCAAAAAATTAAATACACTTAGAAAAACAAATACGACAAAAAATTAAATAACATAGAACTCGAAGTAGGAGCTCTAGTACTTCTAAAGAACGATACAGGACATAAGTTGGAAAGTAAATATTTAGGTCCGTATAAAGTTATAAGTATAGAAGATAGAAACAACATTCAAATAGATGTAGGAAAAAAGAAACCATAGATAATAAATAAGAACAGATTAAAACTATTCAAAAGTTAGATAAGCTTGAAAAAAAAAATAATATTGCAGTTTTTAGGCCTGATCAGCCACAATATAATTCAACAACAAAAAAAAAAAAATAATAATATAAATAAATAAATATCAAAAAAAAAAAGAAAAACAAAATTTTTAATTATATACAAAAATTTTTATTAATACCAATACATTTTCATTTTATATTATCTTACTAATTATATATATATTTAAAAAAAAACAAAATTTTTTATACAACATAGTATATAAAAAATATAAAAATAATACTAATAATAATTTTTATATTAAATAACTACAATATATTACGTTATTTTTAAAAAAAAGGGAGCTGTAGTATGTTGTATGCCAAATGAGCATATGCCCACAGTATTGTAGAGTATACAGTATAACAAGTGGTCATATGCACAACTTAAAAGTAAGAGTAACAACTCATAACATAACGACACTTTGTTGCTATGTTTATACAATCATAAATATCCATAAGTGCAGTAATAGGATCCGTCACTTATGCGGACTGGCCGCAGCGTGAGATCGCTAGCGTAAGAGAGTAGAAACAGTACATATACATATATGTATATATGTATCATAACTACATTGGCATATATGTACTGCAACTCTCTCTCTGCCGGCGCTCTTAGCGGCAGAGCTCACTTAGAATATTGTATGTAATAAGCCAAATATAAAACTGAATAAAACTGGGAGAACACTCTCGATCAAGGCCTCCAGCCAATCCGACGTCTTTTATTGTGTATCAAACATTCTCAACTTTACAATAGAGAATTTACATTTTCGCTGCTCGCTGTTTTGAAGTTTTCGCTGCAATTGGATTATTGCAGCAAGAGCGAGTAACAGTGCCATATACTGAACTATGAAATCCAAAATGATTTTGAAAGTCGAAACACCAATGAATCGTAACACCCCCCCCCCCCCTCTCACCACCCCATCCCCCTGTCCATCTTCTTTTGATTGTTTATTAATAGCATTAAAAGCCACTGTTCCTATGGCAGCTATATGATATAGTGATCCGATCTTGACCAAATTTTTACAGAATGTTACCAGTGAGTACGAAATACATAATCTGTGAGTTTGGTTGAGATATCTCAAAAAATAACAAAGATCTTCATACAAAGTTTTAATTTGCATCTGGTTGTTCCTATGGCAGCTATATGATATAGTGGCCCGATCTTGAACAAATTTTCTCAGGATGTAGCAGTGAGTAAGAAATACATAATCTGTGAGTTTGGTTAAGATAGCTCAAAAAACAAAACAAAATTTCATACTAAGCAATTTTGACCTTTGACCCCCATTTTAGCCCTTCCAGTGGGGATATCAAAAAATCCCGTCTTATTGCACGATAATTATGTCTCAGCTATGTTGTGTAAAAATTTCATCTCAATATCTTGAACCGTTTGGCCTACAGCGTGATGACTCAGTCAGTCAGTCAGTCAGTCAGTCAGGACAAAGAGTTTTATATATATAGATAGATTAGATGATCTCATAATGGGAGCATTTATAAAAGTGTTTGTGAACTGTTTACAAAGGGTTCTCATCATCGAAAGTTATCTGTTATAGCTGTGACTCTACCAGAGATATTTCTTTGAATACTAAATATATTGTTGTATTCAAAATTGCTAATTGATCTTACACAAAGAATAAACGATCTTTTATGGTTTCGAATATTTTTATCCCTGTGGGGTATATTAAAATTATTCAAAAGGTTAAAGTATGTAACAGGCAGAAGGAGGCGTGGCAGACCCCATAAAGTAGATATATTCTTGATCAGCATCAGAAGCCGAGTCGATATAGCCATGTCCGTCTGTCTGTCTGTCTGTCTGTCCGTATGAACGAAGGTATATCAGAGATCGTAAGACCTACGAGCACCAAATTTATAAAGACTTCTTATATTTTCACGCAGATCAAGTTTGTTTTAAACTTTGGATGCCACGCCCCGTACGACCATAAATAGCTTAAAGCGCTATAACGTTATGCATCTACTAATCATTCATACATTGTTTTTAATTTAAATCAATAGTTTAACAAATATATATTTTGACCCAGTACTTTAAAAAAGTACAAATGGGTCTATTAAGTTTGTGCAAAAAAAAAGTGCGTTACAGGAAGAAGGAGGCGTGGCAGACCCCATAAAGTATATATATTCTTAATCAGCATCAACAGCCGAGTCGATATAGCCATGTCGCTTTTCTGTCTGTCTGTCCCTTTTTTTGTCGCCTAGATCTCAGAGACTATAACAGCTAGAGACACCAAATTTGGCATGTACGCTCATCCCCCATTGACCAAGTTTGTTTTAGATTTTTGCCACGAATTACAAGAGCACCTTTGATGCTAGCGCCTTGGTTTTTGGTACATATAATAAACACTATAGTCCACTATATAGTTTCCTGAAAATGTCATTCAAATCGGATGATAAACGCGGAAGTTATTCAACTAACAATGTTACGTTCAAAAGGAAGAAGAAGAGACGCTAGCGACCTCTGTGTTTATTAACTTATCTTCGTAGTGGCGCCATCTATTGAATGGAACGCAACATTAATGAACAGTCTATAGTGAACGGTGTGCACTCAAAAAGTACTGGGTCTCCCACTGTCGAGCATGCTCTGTTGCTCTGCAACTGTTGTTATCGCTCTGGCCACTTTATTGTCTCTGTTCATTACAATTTGGTTTTGATTATTACTAAACCTAAGGCTGCGCGGTCCTCAGTGGCAGCGCTGCCTTTTGTATGCAATTCGTTTTATACATAAACATATAAAACATATATAAACATATAAAACGAATAAAGCGCAAGCTAACTTTGGCGCGCCAAGGTTTGGATACCCTTGCAGAGCCCTGCAAAAGCCGTCCGATTTTATACAAAATTTGTTAGATGTTGATTTCGAACCGTTTGTTCCTATGGAAGCTATATGATATAGTAGTTCGATTTGCACCAAATTCGGTCAGAATATATAAAACTGAATCAAACACAAAATTTGTGAATTTCTTTGAGATATATTGAGAAACAAAAAAGTGTTTCATACTAAATGTTGATTTCGAACCGATCGTTCCTATGGCAGCTATATGATGGAGTTGTCCGATTTGAACGAAATTTGCTAAGGATGTACGGAAATGTCAAACACACAATATGTGAATTTGGTTGAGACATCTTGTGAAACAAAAAAAGAAGTTATAAATTAGGCAGCCAGACGATTTTTGCCTGGTTGACATTGCCTGAGATCGATGTCTTAAATTTCTTTGTTTCAAAAAACCCAACAGGTTGGTTACTAACAAAGCGTGCCAAAACCGATCGTGATCCTTAAAAATCATTGTTTTATATAACCTTTTACAGCCCACACGAACCCTAAAACATAGCATACCATAAAAAGGTGACTTCTCGCACCCACACACAACAGGCGACAACAGAAAAAAGGTTATCTTATTGATGACAGGTAATTAAATAGTTTGACAAAGGAAACACAATAACTATATCTATACTATCTCCCCCTTTTTTCCTTTATTCTCTTTTTAGACCCAGTACTTTGAAAAAGTACAAATGGGTCTATTACGTTTGTGCAAATGTGCGTAACAGGCAGAAGGAGGCGTGGCAGACCCCATAAAGTATATAAATTCTTGATCAGCATCAACAGCCGAGTCGATATAGCCATTTCCGTCTGTCTATCTGTCTCATTTTGTGTCACATAGATCTCAAAGAGTATAAGAGCTAGAGACACCAATCTTGGTATGTACGTTTATCTATATCTTGCATTGATTAGTTCGTTTTTTAATTTTGTCGAATTACAAGAGAACCTTTTGTCGACTATGGTCGTGTCCTAAAAATCTTATTCAAATCGGATGGTTAACGCGGAAGTTATTGAACTTACAATGTTACGGGCAAAAGGAAGAAGAAGAGACGCTAGCGACCTTTCTTGTACGCAACATTGAGGAACAATTTATAGTGACCGCTTTGCACTCAAAGAGTACGGCTCCACCGTAGCTTACTGCATTTTTAGACCCTGAAATTCAAAAAAGTAAAAATGGGTCTATAATGTTTTTGCAAAAAAAAGTGCGTAAGAGGCAGTAGAGGCGTGACAGACACCACAAAGTGTATATATTCTTGATCAGCATCAGAAGCCGAGACGATGTAGCCATGTTCGTCTGTCTCTCTGTCCGTATGAACGAAAGGATTTCAGAGATGGTAAGACCTAGGAGCGCCAAATTTGGTATGAAAACCTCTTATACCTTCTTTTTTATTTCAAATTTTGGATGCCACGCCCCTTCGCCCACAAATTAAAAATAACTATATAACTAAACCTATTTTCAAGCTACAGATTTGAGGTTTGGCACGAAAAAATATTTAAATGAAACGAAAGATTTACCAATACGCCAATATAATTTCAAAAACAAAATGCGTTTGGTTTAGTTTGGTCGCCAATAAACAAAACATACAACAACAAAATACGTTACGCCTACATGCACCTATTTACATAAATACGCACAATCGTACATGCATTGGTATCTATTTCATACATAAATGCATGCAAAACATACAAACATGCATTGTAACATATCATTTCTCTATTGCTCTCATTTTGCACTTGTTCTCTCTTTCTTCGCTCTCTATTGATGCTCGCGATGACATTCTGAGTCGCCTGCCACGCGCCAATACAAAGGCGTAGCCAGCAATTTTAATAAGGGGACTTTTATGTTCATGGAGGAATGCAGCCTCTTGAACATTATTGGCTACGTCTATGCAGATTTGTCAATTTTCCCACGCATCTTTGTGCTAGCATGTAATTTTAATTGTATCGATTTGTTGCATTATTAATTAATATAACATGTAATTTTCATTACGATCGTATAAATATATCGTTTATATAATAATAATAGTTAAAATTAATATTAAGTGTAAAGTTGAGTTGTGATTGTGCGCGTGTGTGTTAAGCGCTGCATATTTGCTTCCGCAGGGTTTTTTTTTTTTAACATAAGCTCTTATTTAAAACCAGGAAATATACTGCGCGTCATCAGGTTAACACAGCCCCAGTAATCATTTGTTATTCCTTTATATTCCCTTGCAGAGGGTACTAGAATTTTTTCAAGAAGTGCGCAACGCATCGAAAGAGGTGTGTTAGACCCCATACAGAAATATATGTTTCTAATAAGAAGAACTGAGTCGATATCCGTCTGTCTGTTTCTATACAGACTAGTCTCACAATCAAATGCGTTTTCGCATTGCGTGAAAACATTTCATGTGTTTGTGTGAACAATGCATGGATAAACACCATAACATGTTTTTGGGCAATACACAAAAGTACATTTTATTTGTAGTCGATATACTTCTGTTGTTTTAATAGCCATAAAACACCGTATGTAATTGTTTTTTTTTTTTTTTCATCATAAGCTCTTAATTAAAACATGGAAATACACTGCAAGATAGCTTCACAATAGTCTGCGTAGAAACAGACAGACAGACGAATATCGTTCTCAGCTCGTCGTCCTGTTAAAGAATTTGTTGTTGTTGTTGGTTTTTGCTGTTGCTTTGGTTGTTGTTGTTATTATTATTATTTTTGTTGTTGTGCTGCAATTATCACTTAATTTAAGGAAAACTAACTATTAAAGCAAATCAATTAAAACATTTGAATTGTCTGCTGCTATTAGAGTATTTAGTTAAGCAATTCTTAAAATAACACCAATAGCTTTCATTGCTAATTTAGCTATTTTATAGCTAGTTTTGCAACTCCAGCAAAAAAAGACAGCACAAATAATTCCATTGATTTGCAGGAGTAGTAAGTTTTCTTTAAAATTAGTGATAATAACAGCACAACAACAACAAAAACAATAACAACAACAATAATAACAACAACAGCAAAAACCAACGGCAACACAGCAAGTGCCCTGCGCGAAGCATTTAAATGTGTGTGTGCAGTGCAACTTTAAAATAAATTAAAATATAGCGCAAGCTAATTTTGGCGCGCCAAAGTTTTGGATACCCTTGCAATGCCCTGTGTAAGCCGTCAAATTTTTTACAAACTTTGTTAAAAATATTGATTTCGAACCGATCATTCCTATGGCAGCTATATGAAATAGTTGTCCCATTTGAACCAAATTTTTTGAACCAGATATCTTGAGAAACAAAAAAGTTTTTCGTATTTCATGTTGCAGCTATATGATATAGCTCCGATCCGGCCGGTTCCGACATATGTACTGCGTGCAGCAAAAAGACGGACCTGTATCAAGTTTCATCAAGATAGCTTAAAAACTGAGAGACTAGTTTGCATAGAAACAGACGGACAGACAGCCGGAGAGACGGACATGGCCACATCGACTCAGCTCGTCGCCCTGATCAAGAATATATATCGGGGTCCATCCAGGAAAAAAATTTAAGAATTTTTGGAGCTTTGGGCACAGACTTAACATACGTAAAAGGAGCTGCTCGTTTTTGAATTGAATTATATCTACGCCGAGCTAAGAACGACATATCTCCACGAGAAGCTATGTGGCTTTAATATATGATATGTTGTTCTTAGTTTGGCGGAGATATGACGTTTCCAAAACGACATAGGATGGCGCTAAAGTTGTATACCTATACATTCCCGTAAAGCAGAAGATTTATATTACTTGTAAAATAATATAAAATTTGACGTACCAATATCCGCAGCTGGTCTCCAAGGTGAAGAGTCTCTGGTCGATAGAATACTGTAGGTAAGGGAAGTCGGCAAATTAGATCCGTAACTTCGGGAAAAGGATTGGCTCTGAAGATTGAGATAGTCGGAAAGAAATTCAAGTAAGCGCGGGTCAACGGCGGGAGTAACTATGACTCTCTTAAGGTAGCCAAATGCCTCGTCATCTAATTAGTGACGCGCATGAATGGATTAACGAGATTCCTACTGTCCCTATCTACTCAGTTTGTTTCTGACGCTCGTCGCGAACAGACGTCTTTCTGAGTGTGCGCATCGTAGTTTTTACTTCGTATATATACGGTAAACGAGATAAGCGTGAGTTCAGAGTGCCTAAATTGCGGTATATAGTTACAGTAATTCGAATTACTGTAAACGTCGCGTGTGCTGTGTTGCCAAGCAAACGCGAAAGACGGGAGAAAGCAAGAGCGCAAACTTGCGGTACATTGCTCCAAAGCAAAAGCTGCTTGCTACGGGTTGCGAAACCCGCTGAAAGCTTTTGCGGTTATAAAACAGCTGAGTGACTTCGGTTTGAGTATCGGGTGACCGGTGTGTGGATCTACTAAAGTAGTTCGGGAACCGGCCCATAGAGGGCGTTTTTAGTTTCGCGAGTGACCGTGCGAGGGCGCTATGCCTGAAACGCGCAGCCGCTCTGGCAGTGATGCCAGCGATTCTGCCGCCGAAGCCGGGAAGTCCAAAGGACGAAGACGCGGAAAAGGGAGAGCTGGCCGCTTCTCCAAGTCGGTGCCAGACGTTCGCTCCAGCGATGAGGCCGACTATGGCAAGAGGATCGCGATTGACGCGGATCTGATGCCGCCGCCAAAGCCCGCAGTTGCTCCTGCTGCCCCGCTGGTGCCAGCACTAAGGATTGCTTTGGGTGAGTCCCTCTTTGTCGCCCCTTCTGCCCCGGAACCGTCGACGTCCGCTGCTGCTGCCGCCGCTGCCGCAGCCGCTACCTCTGCCGCTGCCGCTGCCGCTGCTGCGAGCTCTGCCGCTGCCCCAGCAGCTGTCTCTGCTGCTGCTTCCGTCGCTGCCACTAGCTCTGCTGCTAGCCCTGCTGCTTCTCCCGCAGCTGGTTCGGCGTGGAAGATTGTCGCCAATGGGACGTCAGCCGTACTGGCTGAGATCTCAGCGGCGCAATCTTCCCTCAGGGAAGCCGTGATAAGAGGAGGAATGGGCCCGGACGCTGCCTGTACCGTCTTTGCCGCTATCCAGCGGTATGAAGACCTGGCAATGGCACTTGCCGTAAGGAACGCCGTCCTGGAGAGGGATTTTGCAGCACCCCCAGCTGCCAGACCATCTGCTGCTCCCGTCGACGCACTGCGTCGAGTTGGCCCACCAGCTGCCGCCGCCACGTCTCTTCAGCCTGTAGCTGCTCCCCGGGGATATAAGCCGGTTGAGACCTGGTCAGCTGTGGTGTCGTGCTCTGACCCCGGCATGACGTCCAAGCAGGTCGCCGAGAAGGTCCGCAACGAGGTTGCTCCTGCTCTCGGAGTGCGCGTGCATGACGTGCGAGAGCTGAAGCGTGGTGGTGCGATCATCCGCACGCCATCCGTGGGCGAGATGAGGAAAGTGGTGGCCAACAAGAAGTTCGCTGAGGTTGGACTTCAGGTTCAACAGAACCGGAGCCTCAGGCCGAAAGTGACGGTGTTCGACGTGGACACCGCCATCAAGGCAGAAGAGTTCATGGAGGAGCTCTTCTCGAATAACTTCAAGGAGGAGATGTCGGAGCCGGAGTTCAAGAGGAGCGTCCACCTGGAGACCAAACCATGGACGCAAACTGCTGGGGAAACGGTCAACCTGACGTTGGAAGTTGACGAAAAAGCGCTGGCCATACTTGACAGGACCGGTCGGGTCTACGTCAAGTGGTTTTCATACCGATGCCGGTCGCTTGTCCGCACCTATGCTTGTCATAGGTGTGTCGGGTTTGACCACAAGGTTTCCCAATGCCGCCTGAAGGAAGCAGTTTGCAGACAGTGCGGACAGACCGGCCACGTTGCGGCGAAGTGCACCAATCCGGTGGACTGTCGGAATTGCCGTTTCAAGGCATTGCCGTCGGGGCATCACATGCTTTCCGAAGCATGCCCGATCTACGGCGCGGTGCTAGCGAGGGTGCAAGCTAGACATTAAAATGTTTAGTTTCATCCAGTGCAACTGTGGTCGAGGCCGAGTAGCCAACATCGAGCTCGGTGTCCGGATGAGGGAGTCTGGAAATCTGTTCGCACTGCTACAGGAGCCTTATGTGGACAACTTCGGACGAGTCACGGGATTCCCAGCCGGGATGCGTGTCTTCGCCGATCGTCGAGGGAAGGCTGCTGTAGTCGTGGACGACTCTGATGTCATCTGCATGCCCGTAGAGCCACTCATCACCGAGTTCGGAGTATGCGTGAGTGTCACTGGAAGTTTTGGCACAATCTTCCTGAGCTCCGTATACTGCCGATACAACGAGGATCTGGAGCCGTACCTCGCGTATATGGATAGGGTGCTGCTGCTGGCCAGCAGTTCACCTGTTATCCTTGGATCGGATGCGAACGCAGTGTCCCCTATGTGGTTCAGCAAACTCTCTCGGTTCGCCCAGAGAAACCTGAACTACTCACAGGGTGAGCTGCTGTCCGAATGGATCATCAGGAATAGTGCCGTTGTCCTGAATGTTCCTTCTGAGGCATATACGTTCGACAACAGACAGTCACGGAGGAGTGACATCGACGTTACAATCGTCAACAACGCAGCAGCATCGAGGGCCACATACGAGTGGAAAGTTGTTGAGTGGGATGGCAGCGACCATAACATTATTTATGTTAAGGTGACGCCGAATCCTGGTACCACAGTTGAGAGCTCTGCTCCTGTGCCTACCTGGAAACTCAACAGTGCACGTTGGCGATTGTTTGGAGATGAGTTGGCTAGGAGGATTACGGAGCTGCCGGAAAACCACACCGAAGCACCGCTGGACGAACAAGTAGCTGCTCTGCGATCGATCACACAGGATGCGTGTGATAGCATACTGGGTCGCAGATTACCACGAGCCAAGCGACGTGTAGTTTGGTGGAATGCCGAGCTATCCGCAATGCGCCAAGAGGTCAGGAGACTGAGGCGCAGGCTCCAGGATGCGCGCCGTCATGGTAACAGTGACGACGCTGCGCTTCTTGTTATTTCGTTGAGAACCATCTCGGCGAAATACAAGAAGAAGATCCTGGCAGTGAAGGAAACCGACTGGAGGAAGTTCGTCAGCGAGAACAGTACCAACGATCCCTGGGGTGCTGTTTATAGGATCTGCCGTGGACGTCGCAAGGATGCCAGTATTGGGTGTCTTCACTCGGGTGGTAGGACGGTCGTAACCTGGCACGACTGCGCCGAAGTGCTCCTTCGCAACTTTTTCCCTGTTGCGGAGTCGAATGCACTCATTGCCATCCCCAGTGAAGCGCCCCCGATCCTCGATACTTTCGAGGTTGCCACCGCTGTTGCCAGGTTGAGGAGCAGGCGCTCCCCGGGCATGGATGGCATAACTGGCAGGATTTGCAAGGAGGTATGGCGTGCCATTCCCCAGCACATGACGGCGTTATATGCACGTTGCATTGCGCAAGGATACTTTCCCGTGGAGTGGAAACGTCCGAGAGTAGTCCCACTACTCAAGGGCCCCGATAAGGACAGGAGCGATCCTGGCTCTTATCGAGGTATCTGTTTGCTGCCTGTGTTTGGCAAAGTGCTTGAGGGGATCATGGTGACCCGCCTACGGGAGATCCTACCGGCAGGATGCAGATGGCAGTTTGGATTTCAACCTGGACGCTGTGTAGAGGACGCTTGGAGACACGTCGTGAGCAGTGTTACCGCCAGCACGGCGAGGTACATGCTCGGAATCTTCGTGGACTTCAAGGGAGCATTCGACCACGTGGAGTGGAGCTCAACGCTGCGCCGCCTTTTGGAACTTGGATGCCGTGAAGCCAGCTTATGGAGAAGCTTCTTCTCAGGCAGGAGCGCAAGTATCGTCAGCAGGTATGGAGAAGCATCTGTCCCGGTGACACGAGGTTGCCCACAGGGGTCCATCAGTGGTCCGTTTATATGGAACCTCATGATGGACGTGCTTCTGCAGCGTCTGGAGACGCATTGCGTATTTAGCGCATATGCAGACGACTTGCTGCTACTCGTCGAGGGAAGTTCCCGCTTGGAACTGGAGACCAAAGGCGCGCAGCTGATGTCCATCGTAGGCGCTTGGGGAGCTGAAGCTGGAGTAGCTGTATCAACCAGCAAGACGGCAGTCATGTTGCTGAAAGGCATTCTTTCACGCAACAGGCGACCTATGGTGCGATTTGCTGGAGCAAACTTGCCATATGTTGACAACTACCGGTACCTTGGCATCACAGTCAGCGAGCGTTTGAATTATCAACGCCATATCGCGTCGCTACGCGAACGGCTGACTGGAGTCGTAGGGGCTTTGGCACGCGTACTGCGAGTCGACTGGGGTGTCAGTCCTCGCGACAAGCGGACCATTTATGCCGGACTCATGATGCCATGTGCACTCTTTGGTGCCTCGGTATGGTATCGTATGACGGATCGAGGTGTAACAGCCAAGAAACGTCTCATACGATGCCAGAGATTGATCCTGTTAGGATGTCTCCCGGTATGCCGAACAGTGTCCACAGTGGCACTGCAGGTGCTTGCTGGTGCTCCCCCGTTTGACTTGGCTGCCAAGAAATTGGCAATCAAGTACAAACTCAAGCGTGACTACCCGCTGGAGGAAGGCGATTGGCTGTACGGTCAGGATCTGACGGATCTGACCTCGGAGCAAAAGATGGCGCGACTGGATGAGTGTATGCTGAGTGAGTGGCAACTCAGATGGGATGGCGATGTTCACGGACGAGTGACATACGCGTTTTTCCCGAACGTAAGTTTCGTCTATCTTAGGCGGGACTTTCGTTTTACACTCCGCGCAGGATTCTTTTTGACTGGCCACGGATCGCTGAACGAATTTCTGCATGGAAGAGCTCTGAGCGAAACGCCCACATGCACTTGTGGTGCTGTTAGCGAAGACTCGCTTCACGTGCTATGTGAATGCCCACTCTATGCAGATCTTCGAGACCTCGATGGACTAGGAGTACGAAACCTACACGGCGTCTGGGAAGTATCTGGAGTGAAGGAGACTCGGGAGAGGATGCAGCTGCTGGACGCATTTGCCGACGCCGTCTTTACGAGGCGACGAAATGCGCAGCACGACCAGGATGGACAGGATGGACTGGATGGGCCGGATGGACAGGTGAGACGTGGGTTGCCAGTCCCGAGCTAATAGCTGAAACTGGCATCACCTGTGTGGTTGGCGGGTCTTAGAATTCCACCACAGTGCATCTCTGCTTGTCGTATGAGACGACTAAATGAGGTACCTGGATTGTCAGTTCCGGGCTGCAAAGCCAAAACTGACCCACCTGTGTGGTTGGCGGGTCTTAGAATTCCACCACAGTGCATCTCTGCTTGTCGTATGAGACGACTAAATGAGGTACCTGGATTGTCAGTTCCGGGCTGCAAAGCCAAAACTGACCCACCCGTGTGTTGGCGGGTCTTAGAATACCAACTCAGTATGCAACAGCTTGTCGTACGAGGCGACTAAGGTGCACCCTTCCTGGATTACCCAGCGTCCGAGCCTATCGGGGCTAAATGGGGAGGGGATACCGATCCCTCGATTAATTTTTAATTAATCGAATTCGGAACCACGGGTTGAGATAGTTCTCCGAGGCTTCTCATTGAGGTCGGCCCCCTAGTGGGAGTTCGTGGTGGCTGTGTATAACGTAGCGTTGCGTTTCAACGCCGGAGAGAAACTGCTAGATGTTTCGGCCCTCACCAAGGGTGAATGCATACCCGATAGTGTGCATTCTATTGGCACCTATGAGATGGAGGCCTCTGCTAACATCACTTAGGGGCGTTAGTTGGCGCTCAAACCAAACTCGCTGTACTATCTGCTTGCAGAAACGTGTACCGTGGTTGTAATCCCTTGTTGGAAGACGCCACGTAAAATAAACTGGAGAGATCCTTTGGCAATTGTCCCTATCTACTCAGTTTGTTTCTGACGCTCGTCGCGAACAGACGTTCATTTGAGTGCGCGCATCGTAGATTTTACTTGTATAACAGTAAAATAGATAAGCGATTAACTCTAGTGCCAAATTGCGGTATATTGTTTACAGCAATTCCTAATTACTGTAAACGTCGCGTGTGCTGTGCTGTGCTGTGTTGCTAAGCCAACGCGAAAGACGGGAGATAGCAAGTGCGCAAACTTGCGGTACTTTGCTACAGCGCAAAAGCTGCTTGCTGCGGGTTTCGAAACCCGCTGAAAGCTTTTGCTTTTAGAAACAGCTGACTGTTTTCGGTTTGAGTATCGGGCGACCGGTTTGTGTACAGGGTACATAGTGCGGAAACCGGCCCATAGAGGGCGTTTATAGTTTCGCGAGTGACCGTGCGAGGGCGCTATGCCTGAAACGCGCAGCCGCTCTGGCAGTGATGCCAGCGATTCTGCCGCCGAAGCCGGAAAGCAGAAAGGACGCAGACGGGGAAAGGGAAGAGCTGGCCGTTTTTCCCAGTCAGTGCCGGACGTGCGCTCCAGCGATGACGAGTATGGGAAGAGGATGGCGATCGACGCAGACCTCATGCCGCCGCCAAAGCCCGCAGTGGCTCCTGCTCCTGCTGCTGCCTCCTTGGTGCCACCATTGAAGGTCACTTTGGGTGAGTCCCCATCTGTCGCCCCCACTGCCCCTGTTGCCCCTGTTGCATCGACCTCCGCTGCTGCTGCTGCTGCCGCCGCAGCCGCTAGCTCTGCCGCTGCCGCTGCCGCGAGCCCTGCTGCGAGCTCTGCCGCTGCTTCTGCCGCTGCCGCCAGCTCTGCTGCTGGCCCTGCTGCTTCTCCCGCAGCTGGTTCGGCGTGGAAGATTGTCGCCAATGGGACGTCAGCCGTACTGGCTGAGATTTCAGCGGCGCAATCTTCCCTCAGGGAAGCCGTTATTAGAGGAGGAATGGGCCCGGACGCTGCCTGTACCGTCTTTGCCGCTATCCAGCGGTATGAAGACCTGGCAATGGCACTTGCCGTAAGGAACGCCGTCCTGGAGAGGGATTTTGCAGCACCCCCAGCTGCCAGACCATCTGCTGCTCCCGTCGACGCACTGCGTCGAGTTGGCCCACCAGCTGCCGCCGCCACGTCTCTTCAGCCTGTAGCTGCTCCCCGGGGATATAAGCCGGTTGAGACCTGGTCAGCTGTGGTGTCGTGCTCTGACCCCGGCATGACGTCCAAGCAGGTCGCCGAGAAGGTCCGCAACGAGGTTGCTCCTGCTCTCGGAGTGCGCGTGCATGACGTGCGAGAGCTGAAGCGTGGTGGTGCGATCATCCGCACGCCATCCGTGGGCGAGATGAGGAAAGTGGTGGCCAACAAGAAGTTCGCTGAGGTTGGACTTCAGGTTCAGCAGAACCGGAGCCTCAGGCCGAAGGTGACGGTGTTCGACGTGGACACCGCCATCAAGGCAGAAGAGTTCATGGAGGAGCTCTTCTCGAACAACTTCAAGGAGGAGATGTCGGAGCCGGAGTTCAAGAGGAGCGTCCACCTGGAGACCAAACCATGGACGCAAACTGCTGGTGAAACGGTCAACCTGACGTTGGAAGTTGACGAAAAAGCGCTGGCCATACTTGACAGGACCGGTCGGGTCTACGTCAAGTGGTTTTCATACCGCTGCCGGTCGCTTGTCCGCACCTATGCTTGTCATAGGTGTGTCGGGTTTGACCACAAGGTTTCCCAATGCCGCCTGAAGGAAGCAGTTTGCAGACAGTGCGGACAGACCGGCCACGTTGCGGCGAAGTGCACCAATCCGGTGGACTGTCGGAATTGCCGTTTCAAGGCATTGCCGTCGGGGCATCACATGCTTTCCGAAGCATGCCCGATCTACGGCGCGGTGCTAGCGAGGGTGCAAGCTAGACATTAAAATGTTTAGCTTCATCCAGTGCAACTGTGGTCGAGGCCGAGTAGCCAACATCGAGCTCGGTGTCCGGATGAGGGAGTCTGGAAATCTGTTCGCACTGCTACAGGAGCCTTATGTGGACAACTTCGGACGAGTCACGGGATTCCCAGCCGGGATGCGTGTCTTCGCCGATCGTCGAGGGAAGGCTGCTGTAGTCGTGGACGACTCTGATGTCATCTGCATGCCCGTAGAGCCACTCATCACCGAGTTCGGAGTATGCGTGAGTGTCACTGGAAGTTTTGGCACAATCTTCCTGAGCTCCGTATACTGCCGATACAACGAGGATCTGGAGCCGTACCTCGCGTATATGGATAGGGTGCTGCTGCTGGCCAGCAGTTCACCTGTTATCCTTGGATCGGATGCGAACGCAGTGTCCCCTATGTGGTTCAGCAAACTCTCTCGGTTCGCCCAGAGAAACCTGAACTACTCACAGGGTGAGCTGCTGTCCGAATGGATCATCAGGAATAGTGCCGTTGTCCTGAATGTTCCTTCTGAGGCATATACGTTCGACAACAGACAGTCACGGAGGAGTGACATCGACGTTACAATCGTCAACAACGCAGCAGCATCGAGGGCCACATACGAGTGGAAAGTTGTTGAGTGGGATGGCAGCGACCATAACATTATTTATGTTAAGGTGACGCCGAATCCTGGTACCACAGTTGAGAGCTCTGCTCCTGTGCCTACCTGGAAACTCAACAGTGCACGTTGGCGATTGTTTGGAGATGAGTTGGCTAGGAGGATTACGGAGCTGCCGGAAAACCACACCGAAGCACCGCTGGACGAACAAGTAGCTGCTCTGCGATCGATCACACAGGATGCGTGTGATAGCATACTGGGTCGCAGATTACCACGAGCCAAGCGACGTGTAGTTTGGTGGAATGCCGAGCTATCCGCAATGCGCCAAGAGGTCAGGAGACTGAGGCGCAGGCTCCAGGATGCGCGCCGTCATGGTAACAGTGACGACGCTGCGCTTCTTGTTATTTCGTTGAGAACCATCTCGGCGAAATACAAGAAGAAGATCCTGGCAGTGAAGGAAACCGACTGGAGGAAGTTCGTCAGCGAGAACAGTACCAACGATCCCTGGGGTGCTGTTTATAGGATCTGCCGTGGACGTCGCAAGGATGCCAGTATTGGGTGTCTTCACTCGGGTGGTAGGACTGTCGTAACCTGGCACGACTGCGCCGAAGTGCTCCTTCGCAACTTTTTCCCTGTTGCGGAGTCGAATGCACTCATTGCCATCCCCAGTGAAGCGCCCCCGATCCTCGATACTTTCGAGGTTGCCACCGCTGTTGCCAGGTTGAGGAGCAGGCGCTCCCCGGGCATGGATGGCATAACTGGCAGGATTTGCAAGGAGGTATGGCGTGCCATTCCCCAGCACATGACGGCGTTATATGCACGTTGCATTGCGCAAGGATACTTTCCCGTGGAGTGGAAACGTCCGAGAGTAGTCCCACTACTCAAGGGCCCCGATAAGGACAGGAGCGATCCTGGCTCTTATCGAGGTATCTGTTTGCTGCCTGTGTTTGGCAAAGTGCTTGAGGGGATCATGGTGACCCGCCTACGGGAGATCCTACCGGCAGGATGCAGATGGCAGTTTGGATTTCAACCTGGACGCTGTGTAGAGGACGCTTGGAGACACGTCGTGAGCAGTGTTACCGCCAGCACGGCGAGGTACATGCTCGGAATCTTCGTGGACTTCAAGGGAGCATTCGACCACGTGGAGTGGAGCTCAACGCTGCGCCGCCTTTTGGAACTTGGATGCCGTGAAGCCAGCTTATGGAGAAGCTTCTTCTCAGGCAGGAGCGCAAGTATCGTCAGCAGGTATGGAGAAGCATCTGTCCCGGTGACACGAGGTTGCCCACAGGGGTCCATCAGTGGTCCGTTTATATGGAACCTCATGATGGACGTGCTTCTGCAGCGTCTGGAGACGCATTGCGTATTTAGCGCATATGCAGACGACTTGCTGCTACTCGTCGAGGGAAGTTCCCGCTTGGAACTGGAGACCAAAGGCGCGCAGCTGATGTCCATCGTAGGCGCTTGGGGAGCTGAAGCTGGAGTAGCTGTATCAACCAGCAAGACGGCAGTCATGTTGCTGAAAGGCATTCTTTCACGCAACAGGCGACCTATGGTGCGATTTGCTGGAGCAAACTTGCCATATGTTGACAACTACCGGTACCTTGGCATCACAGTCAGCGAGCGTTTGAATTATCAACGCCATATCGCGTCGCTACGCGAACGGCTGACTGGAGTCGTAGGGGCTTTGGCACGCGTACTGCGGGTCGACTGGGGTGTCAGTCCTCGCGACAAGCGGACCATTTATGCCGGACTCATGATGCCATGTGCACTCTTTGGTGCCTCGGTATGGTATCGTATGACGGATCGAGGTGTAACAGCCAAGAAACGTCTCATACGATGCCAGAGATTGATCCTGTTAGGATGTCTCCCGGGATGCCGAACAGTGTCCACAGTGGCACTGCAGGTGCTTGCTGGTGCTCCCCGTTTGACTGGCTGCCAAGAAATTGGCAATCAAGTACAAACTCAGCGTGACTACCCGCTGGAGGAAGGCGTTGGCGTACGGTCAGGATCTTGCGGATCTGACCTCGGAGATGCGCGACTGGATGAGTGTATGCTGAAGTGGCAACTAGATGGATGGCGAGTCACGGACGAGTGACATACGCGTTTTTCCCGACGTGTTCGTCTATCTTAGGCGGGACTTCGTTTTACATCCGCGCAGGATTCTTTTGACTGGCCACGGATCGCTGAACGAATTTCTGCATGGAAGAGCTCTGAGCGAAACGCCCACATGCACTTGTGGTGCTGTTAGCGAAGACTCGCTTCACGTGCTATGTGAATGCCCACTATATGCAGATCTTCGAGACCTCGATGGACTAGGAATACGAAACCTACACGGCGTCTGGGATGTATCTGGAGTGAAGGAGACTCGGGAGAGGATGCAGCTGCTGGACGCATTTGCCGACGCCGTCTTTACGAGGCGACGAAATGCGCAGCACGACCAGGATGGACAGGATGGACTGGATGGGCCGGATGGACAGGTGAGACGTGGGTTGCCAGTCCCGAGTTAATAGCTGAAACTGGCATCACCTGTGTGGTTGGCGGGTCTTAGAATTCCACCACAGTGCATCTCTGCTTGTCGTATGAGACGACTAAAGAGGTACCTGGATTGTCAGTTCCGGGCTGCAGAAGCCAGAGCTGAACGTGGGTTGCGTCTTGAACCCACAGTGCATCTCGCTGTGTATGGACGCTAAAGGGTACCTGGATTGTCAGTTCCGGCTGAAAGCCAAAACTGACCCCCGTTGTTGGCGCTTAAACCAACTCAGTATGCAACCGCTTGCGTACGGGCACTGGTGCACCCACTTGGATTACCCAGCGTCCGAGCCTATCGGGGCTAAATGGGGAGGGGATACCGATCCCTCGATTAATTGTAATTAATCTAATTCGGAACCACGGGTTGAGATAGTTTCTCCAAGGCTTCTCATTGAGGTCGGCCCCCTAGTGGGAGTTCGTGGTGGCTGTGTTTAACGTAGCGTTGCGTTTCAACGCCGGAGAGAAACTGCTAGATGTTTCGGCCCTCACCAAGGGTGAATGCATACCCGATAGTGTGCATTCTATTGGCACCTATGAGATGGAGGCCTCTGCTAACATCACTTAGGGGCGTTAGTTGGCGCTCAAACCAAACTCGCTGTACTATCTGCTTGCAGAAACGTGTACCGTGGTTGTAATCCCTTGTTGGAAGACGCCACGTTAAATAAACTGGAGAGATCCTTTGGCAATGGAGGGAATACCGAGCCCTTGATTAATTAGTATGTAGTTTCGACTTTCGAAGCGTTGCAGACGTGTTCGCGAAGAGCATCATTGAGTTCGGCCTGCGCTATCAGTTCAACGGTACTGTCGTTTACGTGTCGTGCTAACAGCGCTTTTCTAGGTGCGTGAGTTGCCGTTGCTTTCGTACGTGGACGTGTACGATAGTACAGTCAATCGCTAGTGTGAGTGTATCTAGTGCGTTGTCATTCGTCGCTTTTACTCATTGCGGTAACTGTAGCACGTGCGTGCGAGTTATTGTAGTGGTTATTGCCGCCACGTCAATGAAGAAGGCCAGCGAGCTGTCTGGTGAGTTTTTGGTGGTCAAGGGGCAGAGGGACGGGGATGGTATCATCTGAGGATGTGCCAGCGTGACCTCAGATTCAACGACATGACTAACGTTGGAGAACAGACGTCTAGGTGGTTTGTTGACAAACTCCGTTACTGAGAACAGGCTCATTCGTAGGTGGCTGTCAACAGATCGTTGAATTGAGTGCATGTGGTGGCTCACCAAGGGGACATGGGTCCACCTTGGAGTGCCATGGATGCAGAAGGAGAGAAGCAGATGTTGGCTGCTTCCGAAGCCACTTCGGTGGCTGGAGAGACTGTTGGGGAGGAAGGTGTTCCTGCTTTGGATGCTCCAGCGTGGCCTCGTGTTCGGCGAGACAAGCGGCGCCGCCCAAGCGTAAGGGGACGCCAGTTGAGAAACATGAAGGCCATCACGAAAGGCGTGTTGTCGTCCGCCTTAGTGCAGTGGTATGCAATGAGGCTTTGTTCTCTCCTAGTTAATAGAGAGTACAAGTGAGTATGAGGCGCTGCTGTTTTCCGCCTCGGTTGCGGAAAACGAGCGCCTAGGAAGGGGCGTTTGGAGGTGCTTGAGGATCAAGCCAGGCTTGTGAAGGCCCCCCAGATGCCTGCTCCGCCGGTGGCCACACACATGAGAGGTCCAGTGTCGACAGCTGTCGTCTACCCCGGAGATGCCCCGACCAGTTGAGACTTGGTCTTTGGTATGTGCGCAGCAGGACGGCTTGTGCAAAACCGCGAAAGACGTGGTCGAGCAGGTGGTGAAGGAGGTAGAGGCCTACTCTGGGTGTGCGGGTCCAGTCGCGTGTGCGGGTGCACCAGATCGGTTGAAACCTCCTACAGTGCATGGTGGTGCTATTATACGCACCCCATCCGTAGCTGAGCGGAGGAAGATTGCGGAGAACGCAAAGTTCAGCGAAGTTGGATTGGATGTGAGTGTAAATGAGAAGTTGGGGCCTAAGGTTGTCATCCATGGCGTTCACTCGCAGATTACTCCTGACGAGTTCATGAGTGATCTGCATGAGTTGAACTTGAAGGACAAGATGTCTCTCGAGTCCTTTAAAAAGGAAGTCAAAATGGTGAGCAAGCCTTGGGCAGCAGCCACTGACGGGGCAGTAAACGTCGTCTTGGAGGGAGCTGGCCTGGCCATGCAAACTCTATTGGATGTCGGACGCTGCTACGTCAAGTGGTTTTCGTTCCGAGTGAGGAGCTATGACCCGGTAGTGGGATGCTTCCGTTGCTTGGGTTTCGACCACAAAGTTGCGGAATGCAGGGCCAAAGAGGACGTGTGTCGTCGCTGCGGTCAGATGGGTCACCGTGTGGCTCAGTGCAGCAATGCGCTGAACTGCCGGAACTGCGCATTTAAGGGCAAGCCGTCGGATCATTTGATGATGTCGCCGGCGTGTCCGGTTTATGGCGCGATAGTTGCTCGGGCGAATGCTAGACATTAAAATGTTTAGCAAAATTCTACAGTTGAACTGTCAGAAATCGTATGCGGTAATGTGTGATATTGGGCAAATGATGTGTGAAAGAGGCATCGTTATTGCCCTACTGCAGGAACCATATGCAACCTCTGGTTGTATACGGGGCCTTCCCGCTGGGATGCGGGTATTTCCTGACAGTAGGGCCAATTCCGCTGTTGTGGTGAATGATGTTGGTATTGAATGCACCTTGGTGAATTCAACCAACTGGGGGGTGTGTGTATGTTTAAGTGGTAGTTTTGGCAGGGTTTTTGTAGGGAGCGTATACTGTGCTTTTGGGGTGCCCCTTGAGCCGTATATGTCTTATATGGATGAGGTGCTACTACTGGCGAGTAGCGTACCAGTCATCCTGGGTTTAGATGCGAATGCAGCATCCCCCTTGTGGTTCAGTAAGATATCCAGACATGCGTCTGGATATTTGAACCTTACAAGGGGCGATTTGCTAGCCGAATGGGCTGTCTCAAAGGATGTACGGGTCGTTAACGAACCCAGTGAGTGGTACACGTTTGATGGTCCGATGGGGAAGAGTGACATTGATGTCACTTTTGTGAATGAGGCAGCTTTGGGTGTGTTTGCTTTTGAGTGGTCTGTGTTGGGTGGGCATGGTGTGAGTGATCACAATCCTATTGAGGTTTGTATCACACATACCTCCACTGTGCTTGATAGTGAGCGGGGTAATCGATGGCGCACTTGTGGCGCAAACTGGTCACTACATGAGGTGCTAGTAAGGGAAGAGTCAACGCAAGTTGATCTTGATACCTTTCGAGCTCTGAGTGTAGATGAGCAGGTTGCGTGTGTGAGTAGGTGGTTGACTTGTGTGAATGATCGCATGTTTGAGAGGACCCGCAAGGTAAATCTCAGGCATGTGAAGTGGTGGACGCATGAATTAACATTAAAACGTCGGTCTGTTCGAACCTTGCGGAAGCGATTCCAAAGGGCAAGAATAGCTAGCACCGACGATGCAGCCCAGCTCAGAATTGATTATCGCAGGTGTATGAATGAGTACAAGCAAATGCTTGTAAAGGTGAAAGAGGATGAATGGCGCTCCTTTTTGGAACGCAATAAGCATGACCCCTGGGGAAGTGCTTATAAGATAGTAAGAGGTAGAGGCAAGACGTGTGATGTGAGCAGCCTCCAAGTTGACGGCGTCCAGCTTACAGCTTGGAGTGACTGCATGAATGTGCTTTTGAATGGTTTCTTCCCGAGGGCGAATCAGCGGGAATTGCCACCTAGTGTGGCAGCTTCCGCTGATCCACTCCGGGAGGGTGAATTGGGGGTGGCTTTCTCGATGTTAAAGTCGAGGAAGTCGCCTGGTGCGGATGGTTTTACGGGGGAAATGTGTAAGAGTGTCTGGAAGTCAATTCCAGACTATTTGAAAGAGCTGTATGGAAGGTGTGTGAATGAGGGATATTTCCCCTATGAATGGAAGAATGCAAAGGTGATTGTGCTTTTGAAGTCGCCCGATAGGATCAGGAGCAATCCTCGATCCTTTCGGGGCATCAGTCTCCTTCCAGTGCTTGGCAAAGTATTGGAAAGAGTAATGATAGAAAGGCTTCAAGAGATTGTAGATGAGCAAATGTCCGATAGACAATATGGTTTCAGGCAGGGAAAGTGTACGGAAGATGCGTGGAAGTATGTTAAAGACTGTGTGGCGACTAGTACGTCAAACTATGTCCTGGGCATCTTCATAGATTTCCAGGGCGCGTTTGACAACCTGAGCTGGGACAGTGTGTTGAGAAAATTGAGAGATTGTGGCTGCCGGGAATTATCTCTCTGGGAGAGTTATTTCTCAGGCAGAAGAGCGTGTGCTGTAGGGCGGCACGAAAGTGTCACAGTGGATGTGGTTCGAGGCTGTCCGCAGGGTTCCATCTGTGGTCCATATATATGGAACCTAATGATGGATACTTTGTTGCGTCAACTCGAACAGGTTTGTAAGTGCTGCGCGTATGCGGATGACCTGATTATTATGGTTGAGGGGCAGTCGCGCGCTGAGATTGAGGCACTTGCGGGGGCGCATTTGCGCACTGTATGCGATTGGGGCAACAGTGTTGGCGTTAGCTTGGCCATGGACAAGACGACGACAATGCTGCTCAAGGGCAGATTGTCGGCCAGTCGACATCCATCTATTGGTTTGAATGGCGTCTTCTTAAGGTATGTGACTGAGGTTAAATACCTTGGCATTACCTTTGGTGAGAGGATGTGTTTCACTCCTCATTTCACCGGTCTCAAACGCCGGCTGCTTGGAGTGGTTGGACAAGTGCGTCGTATTTTGCGGAATGAGTGGGGCCTCAGCAGGCGTGCCGTTCGCACCATATACAACGGTCTGTTCGTTGCATGCGCAACGTATGGCTCGTCTGTGTGGTGTGATGCGGTTACGACTGTTGTTGGTAGAAAGAAAGTGCTGGCTTGCCAGCGTGTGACAATGATGGGGTGTATGCCAGTGTGCCGCACTGTCTCTACTGAGGCAATGCAGGTTCTACTGGGGGTTCCACCTCTTGACTTGGAAGTTCGGCGTCGGGCCGTTCTTTTTAAGGTTAAGAGGCGGATACCATTGCTGCAGGGTGAATGGTTAGCGGATAGGAATGTGGAGAGTTTAGGGCTTAGTGTGTGTAAGAAGCTGTTGGATGAGTGTGTTGTGTCTGACTGGCAGGTCAGATGGGACACATGTTTGAATGGGCGGGACACTTACCGATACATTCGTGATGTCACGTTTGTGGGTAGCCGACCGGACTTTGGTTTTAACCTAAGTCTCGGGTTCCTGCTGACTGGTCACGGGTCTCTTAATGCTTTTCTGCATCAGAGGCGTCTCAGTGACACACAGGAATGCCATTGTGGCTTGAGCGAGGAGACATGGGAACATGTTCTCTGTGAGTGTCCTTCGTACGAAGACCTTCGGAGTCTGAGTGCGTTTGGTGTGAGACAGGTTAGGGGCGGGTTTGACGTCAGTCAAGCTCTCTCCACAAGTGATAGGGTTAGATTGTTGAATGAGTTCGCACGTGCTGCTTTTGCCAGACGGCGAGTATTAACTCATCAGGGAATTGTATGAATCGGTTGAATGGGTTGGTATTTTGATTGTGAGTTTAAATGGATTGACTGGTTATGGGGTATATGTATGTTGATGGTTTGGATCTGGGGTACGAATGGTGGGGATTTGAATCAGAATGATGAATGGTTTGTATGGATCGCTGGCTTTGCGTTCGACGCAATGGGCCACCAGTCCCGAAGTTTCATGGAACTTTACTGGTAGTAGCCTTCGGGTTACGAGTCTTGACCAGAGGACGTGTCTGGTACCACGGGCTCTTTGGGATCACAGAGGCGGTCTCAGCTCTCTGCCCATTTAGCTAAATCCTTCGGGATTGTTGGGGGCATATGCTGGCCGTTCTTTTGAACGGTTTGATCTTGTATCAATTATATTAATGCCACGTCTTGTGGAAGAGGTAGGAATAGACCTCGCTCCTAACAGGGAGATGGTATGACCATGAGCATATCATCGACTGTGCCATCTGAAAACTGATGTTATCAGTTTTTCATTCCTATTCCTTACAGCTATGCTCATCTTTCTTACATTGGGCCACCAACCCGTAACTGTTTTGGAGTTAAAATTGGAAGTGTTCTTCGTGGCACGAAGCTTGACCGGAGGCTTTAATTCTGGTACCACGGGTGACCAGGTGCCCACGGAATTTATTCCGTTCTGGTCTTTGGTTGCGGCCCTTCGGGGAGTATCGTGGTGGCTGTGGTTTACCGTCCAAATGCGGACAGAGCTTAGGCTCGACGTGGACCTGCGTTATACAACCGGGCGCTGGACCACCATAGTTCAGTAGAGGTTTTAGGTAGGCCTCGATCCTCACCAAGGATGTCGTCACGACCAAACAGTAGTGACGACAATTGGCACTTGTGGTTCGCCATGAGGGCGCTGATTGACGCTTAAATTAATCCAGTGAATGCACCGTGAAATTAAGCCAATGTGGCAGGAGTTCACGTAAAACACACCGACTTTCATGTCCCTATCTACTCAGTTTGTTTCTGACGCTCGTCGCGAACAGACTCGGGAGAGGATGAAGCTGCTGGACGCTTTTGCCGACGCCGTCTTCACGAGGCGACGAAATGCGCAGCACGACCAGGATGGACAGGATGGACTGGATGGGCCGGATGGACAGGTGAGACGTGGGTTGCCAGTCCCGAGTTAATAGCTGAAACTGGCATCACCTGTGTGGTTGGCGGGTCTTAGAATTCCACCACAGTGCATCTCTGCTTGTCGTATGAGACGACTAAATGAGGTACCTGGATTGTCAGTTCCGGGCTGCAAAGCCAAAACTGATCCACCCGTGTGTTGGCGGGTCTTAGAATTCCAACGTGCAGTATGCAACCGCTTGTCGTACGAGGCGACTATGGTGCACCGCTTCCTGGATTACCCAGCGTCCGAGCCTATCGGGGCTAAATGGGGAGGGGATACCGATCCCTCGATTAAGTTTTTAATTAATCGAATTCGGAACCACGGGTTGAGATAGTTCTCCAAGGCTTCCTGATCGGCCCTACTCGGTTTGTGTCTGGCTGTCGCTATACAGGACGTTGCGTTTGAACGCTGCGCGCAACTGCTAGATGTTTCGGCCCTCACCAGGGTGAATGCATACCCGATAGGGCTCTATTGGCACCTTGAGATGGAGGCCTCGCTCTCACAGGGGCGAGTTGGCGCTCAAACCAAACTCGCTGTACTATCTGCTTGCAGAAACGTGTACCGTGGTTGTAATCCCTTGTTGGAAGACGCCACGTTAAATAAACTGGAGAGATCCTTTGGCAATTGTCCCTATCTACTCAGTTTGTTTCTGACGCTCGTCGCGAACAGACGTTCTTTTGAGTGCGCGCATCATTGATTTTTACTTCTATAACAGTAAAAGAGATAAGCGATACTAGTGCGCGGAACTGCTACAGATGCCGTAAAGCGCTGTGTTCGTGTGGGCTGCCAGCGAACGGCATGCGCCTGCGTCTTGACAGCCAAGCTGCGCTGTGCGAAAGTCTAAAAGCTTTGCGGTAAGAAGAGCTGCCGTTTTCGCGTCCGTGCCGACGTGCGCTCCAGCGATGCACGACTGCGAAGCAGCGCATGCTCGTCTGAGGCCGCCAAGCCGCAGTGGCTCCTGCTCCTGCTGCTGCCTCTTTGGTGCCACCGTTGAAGGTCACTTTGGGTGAGTCCCCGTCTGTCGCCCCCACTGCCCCTGTTGCCCCTGTTGTTGCATCGACCTCCGCTGCTGCTGCTGCTGCTGCCGCAGCCGCTATCTCTGCCGCTGCCGCTGCCGCGAGCCCTGTTGCGAGCTCTGCCGCTGGCTCTGCCGCTGCCCCAGCAGCTGTTTCTGTTGCTGCCGCAGCCACTACCTCTGCCGCTGCCGCTGCCGCGAGCCCTGCCAAGAGCCTGCCGTTGCTTCTGCCGCTGCCGCCAGCTCTGCTGCTGGCCCTGCTGCTTCTCCCGCAGCGGGTTCAGCATGGAAGATTGTGGCCAACGGGACGTCAGCCGTACTGGCTGAGATTTCAGCGGCGCAATCTTCCCTCAGGGAAGCCGTTATACGAGGAGGAATGGGCCCGGACGCTGCCTGTACCGTCTTTGCCGCTATCCAGCGGTATGAGACCTGGCAATGGCACTTGCCGTAAGGAACGCCGTCCTGGAGAGAGATTTTGCAGCACCCCCAGCTGCCAGACCATCTGCTGCTCCCGTCGACGCACTGCGTCGAGTTGGCCCACCAGCTGCCGCCGCCACGTCTTTTCAGCCTGTAGCTGCTCCCCGGGGATATAAGCCGGTTGAGACCTGGTCAGCTGTGGTGTCGTGCTCTGACCCCAGCATGACGTCCAAGCAGGTCGCCGAGAAGGTCCGCAACGAGGTTGCTCCTGCTCTCGGAGTGCGCGTGCATGACGTGCGAGAGCTGAAGCGTGGTGGTGCGATCATCCGCACGCCATCCGTGGGCGAGATGCGTAAAGTGGTGGCCAACAGGAAGTTCGCTGAGGTTGGACTTCAGGTTCAGCAGAACCGGAGCCTCAGGCCGAAGGTGACGGTGTTCGATGTCGACACCGCCATCAAGGCAGAAGAGTTCATGCAGGAGCTCTTCTTGAACAACTTCAAGGAGGAGATGTCGGAGCCGGAGTTTAAGAGGAACGTCCACCTGGAGACCAAGCCATGGACGCAAACTGCTGGTGAAACGGTCAACCTGACGTTGGAAGTCGATGAAAAAGCGCTGGCCATACTTGACAGGACCGGTCGGGTCTATGTCAAGTGGTTTTCATACCGATGCCGGTCGCTTGTCCGCACCTATGCTTGTCATAGGTGTCGGGTGACCACAAGTTTCCAATGCCGCCTGAAGGAAGCAGTTTGCAGACAGTGCGGACAGACCGGCCACGTTGCGGCGAAGTGCACCAATCCGGTGGACTGCCGGAATTGCCGTTTCAAGGCATTGCCGTCGGGGCATCACATGCTTTCCGAAGCATGCCCGATTTACGGCGCGGTGCTAGCGAGGGTGCAAGCTAGACATTAAAATGTTTAGCTTCATCCAGTGCAACTGTGGTCGAGGCCGAGTAGCCAACATCGAGCTCGGTGTCCGGATGAGGGAGTCTGGAAATCTGTTCGCACTGCTACAGGAGCCTTACATAGACAACTTCGGACGAGTCACAGGATTCCCAGCCGGGATGCGTGTCTTCGCCGATCGTCGAGGGAAGGCTGCTGTAGTCGTGGACGACTCTGATGTCATCTGCATGCCCGTAGAGCCACTCATCACCGAGTTCGGAGTATGCGTGAGTGTCACTGGAAGTTTTGGCACAATCTTCCTGAGCTCCGTATACTGCCGATACAACGAGGATCTGGAGCCGTACCTCGCGTATATGGATAGGGTGCTGCTGCTGGCCAGCAGTTCACCTGTTATCCTTGGATCGGATGCGAACGCAGTGTCCCCTATGTGGTTCAGCAAACTCTCTCGGTTCGCCCAGAGAAACTGACACTCACAGGGTGAGCTGCTGTCCGAATGGATCATCAGGAATAGTGCCGTTGTCCTGAATGTTCCTTCTGAGGCATATACGTTCGATAACAGACAGTCACGGAGGAGTGACATCGACGTTACAATCGTCAACAACGCAGCAGCATCGAGGGCCACATACGAGTGGAAAGTTGTTGAGTGGGATGGCAGCGACCATAACATTATTTATGTTACGGTGACGCCGAATCCAGGTACCACAGTTGAGAGCTTTGCTCCTGTGCCTACCTGGAAACTCAACAGTGCACGTTGGCGATTGTTTGGAGATGAGTTGGCTAGGAGGATCACGGAGCTGCCGGAAAACCACATGGATGCACCGCTGGACGAACAAGTAGCTGCTCTGCGATCTATCACACAGGATGCGTGTGATAGCATACTTGGTCGCAGATTACCACGAGCCAAGCGACGTGTAGTTTGGTGGAATGCCGAACTATCCGCGATGCGCCAAGAGGTCAGGAGACTGAGGCGCAGGCTCCAGGATGCGCGCCGTCATGGTAACAGTGACGACGCTGCGCTTCTTGTTATTTCGTTGAGAACCATCTCGGCGAAATACAAGAAGAAGATCCTGGCAGTGAAGGAAACCGACTGGAGGAAGTTCGTCAGCGAGAACAGTACCAACGATCCCTGGGGTGCTGTTTATAGGATCTGCCGTGGACGTCGCAAGGATGCCAGTATTGGGTGTCTTCACTCGGGTGGTAGGACTGTTGTAACCTGGCACGACTGCGCCGAAGTGCTCCTTCGCAACTTTTTCCCTGTTGCGGAGTCGAATGCACTCATTGCCATCCCCAGTGAAGCGCCCCCGATCCTCGATACTTTCGAGGTTGCCACCGCTGTTGCCAGGTTGAGGAGCAGGCGCTCCCCGGGCATGGATGGCATAACTGGCAGGATTTGCAAGGAGGTATGGCGTGCCATTCCCCAGCACATGACGGCGCTATATGCACGTTGCATTGCGCAAGGATACTTTCCCGTGGAGTGGAAACGTCCGAGAGTAGTCCCACTACTCAAGGGCCCCGATAAGGACAGGAGCGATCCTGGCTCTTATCGAGGTATCTGTTTGCTGCCTGTGTTTGGCAAAGTGCTTGAGGGGATCATGGTGACCCGCCTACGGGAGATCCTACCGGCAGGATGCAGATGGCAGTTCGGATTTCAACCTGGACGCTGTGTAGAGGACGCTTGGAGACACGTCGTGAGCAGTGTTACCGCCAGCACGGCGAGGTACATGCTCGGAATCTTCGTGGACTTCAAGGGAGCATTCGACCACGTGGAGTGGAGCTCAACGCTGCGCCGCCTTTTGGAACTTGGATGCCGTGAAGCCAGCTTATGGAGAAGCTTCTTCTCAGGCAGGAGCGCAAGTATCGTCAGCAGGTATGGAGAAGCATCTGTCCCGGTGACACGAGGTTGCCCACAGGGGTCCATCAGTGGTCCGTTTATATGGAACCTCATGATGGACGTGCTTCTGCAGCGTCTGGAGACGCATTGCGTATTTAGCGCATATGCAGACGACTTGCTGCTACTCGTCGAGGGAAGTTCCCGCTTGGAACTGGAGACCAAAGGCGCGCAGCTGATGTCCATCGTAGGCGCTTGGGGAGCTGAAGCTGGAGTAGCTGTATCAACCAGCAAGACGGCAGTCATGTTGCTGAAAGGCATTCTTTCACGCAACAGGCGACCTATGGTGCGATTTGCTGGAGCAAACTTGCCATATGTTGACAACTACCGGTACCTTGGCATCACAGTCAGCGAGCGTTTGAATTATCAACGCCATATCGCGTCGCTACGCGAACGGCTGACTGGAGTCGTAGGGGCTTTGGCACGCGTACTGCGGGTCGACTGGGGTGTCAGTCCTCGCGACAAGCGGACCATTTATGCCGGACTCATGATGCCTTGTGCACTCTTTGGTGCCTCGGTATGGTATCGTATGACGGATCGAGGTGTAACAGCCAAGAAACGTCTCATACGATGCCAGAGATTGATCCTGTTAGGATGTCTCCCGGTATGCCGAACAGTGTCCACAGTGGCACTGCAGGTGCTTGCTGGTGCTCCCCCGTTTGACTTGGCTGCCAAGAAATTGGCAATCAAGTACAAACTCAAGCGTGACTACCCGCTGGAGGAAGGCGATTGGCTGTACGGTCAGGATCTGACGGATCTGACTTCGGAGCAAAAGATGGCGCGACTGGATGAGTGTATGCTGAGTGAGTGGCAACTCAGATGGGATGGCGATGTTCACGGACGAGTGACATACGCGTTTTTCCCGGACGTAAGTTTCGTCTATATTAGGCGGGACTTTCGTTTTACACTCCGCGCAGGATTCTTTTTGACTGGCCACGGATCGCTGAACGAATTTCTGCATGGAAGAGCCCTGAGCGAAACGCCCACATGCACTTGTGGTGCTGTTAGCGAAGACTCGCTTCACGTGCTATGTGAATGCCCACTATATGCAGATCTTCGAGACCTCGATGGACTAGGAATACGAAACCTACACGGCGTCTGGGATGTATCTGGAGTGAAGGAGACTCGGGAGAGGATGAAGCTGCTGGACGCTTTTGCCGACGCTGTCTTCACGAGGCGACGGAATGCGCAGCACGACCAGGATGGACAGGATGGACTGGATGGGCCGGATGGACAGGTGAGACGTGGGTTGCCAGTCCCGAGTTAATAGCTGAAACTGGCATCACCTGTGTGGTTGGCGGGTCTTAGAATTCCACCACAGTGCATCTCTGCTTGTCGTATGAGACGACTAAATGAGGTACCTGGATTGTCAGTTCCGGGCTGCAAAGCCAAAACTGACCCACCCGTGTGTTGGCGGGTCTTAGAATTCCAACTCAGTATGCAACCGCTTGTCGTACGAGGCGACTAAGGTGCACCCTTCCTGGATTACCCAGCGTCCGAGCCTATCGGGGCTAAATGGGGAGGGGATACCGATCCCTCGATTAATTTTTAATTAATCGAATTCGGAACCACGGGTTGAGATAGTTCTCCAAGGCTTCTCATTGAGGTCGGCCCCCTAGTGGGAGTTCGTGGTGGCTGTGTTTAACGTAGCGTTGCGTTTCAACGCCGGAGAGAAACTGCTAGATGTTTCGGCCCTCACCAAGGGTGAATGCATACCCGATAGTGTGCATTCTATTGGCACCTATGAGATGGAGGCCTCTGCTAACATCACTTAGGGGCGTTAGTTGGCGCTCAAACCAAACTCGCTGTACTATCTGCTTGCAGAAACGTGTACCGTGGTTGTAATCCCTTGTTGGAAGACGCCACGTTAAATAAACTGGAGAGATCCTTTGGCAATTGTCCCTATCTACTCAGTTTGTTTCTGACGCTCGTCGCGAACAGACGTCTTTCTGAGTGCGCGCATCATTGATTTTTACTTCTATAACAGTAAAAGAGATAAGCGATAAACTCAAGTGCCAAATTGCGGTAAACTGTTTACAGCAATTTCAAATTACTGTAAACGTCGCGTGTGCTGTGTTAGCTAAGCCGCAGTGGCTCCTGCTCCTGCTGCTGCCTCTTTGGTGCCACCGTTGAAGGTCACTTTGGGTGAGTCCCCGTCTGTCGCCCCCACTGCCCCTGTTGCCCCTGTTATTGCATCGACCTCCGCTGCTGCTGCTGCCGCAGCCGCTATCTCTGCCGCTGCCGCTGCCGCGAGCCCTGCTGCGAGCTCTGCCGCTGGCTCTGCCGCTGCCCCAGCAGCTGTTTCTGTTGCTGCCGCTGCCGCAGCCACTATCTCTGCCGCTGCCGCGAGCCCTGCCAAGAGCTCTCCCGCAGCCGCTGCAGCGGGTTCAACATGGAAGATTGTGGCCAACGGGACGTCAGCCGTACTGG